>JBCJKH010057062.1:49071-61995 GCA_039877255.1 Loriculus beryllinus | reverse complement strand
TCTAATGCTGGACACATGCAGTACCATTCGAGCTTTAAAACGGTGCTACCCTCATAGCTCTTGCTCCTCGCATATTTCTTCATCGTGAATGACAGATGAAGAAGGTAATGTGTTGTATGACTGGCCACAGTGCTAATTAGCAATTACAGAAGAAAAAGTGTTGATCCCTACAGGATCTCATAGGTGAAAAAGCCTTCTGAGACAAGAATGAGCTACCTGTCTGCTCGCTCTGCTGGAAAGGAGTGAATGGAACTGGGTTGTCCTCATCCATCTGCTCCTACTACCTGCCACTGAGATGGGTTGACTGTACTTTGGGGTCCACTGTGCCAGAAGCTGCATGGAAAGCGTGCAGCATGATGTTCCTTTGGCCACAAGGAAGCTGCCTGTGACCAGCTGTCTTTGCTGCTTGTCCTTGCACCACAGTCTTATCTTAGACCTGATTACTTCCAAGCAGAATGCACTGCTGGTATTTGATAATTATTGATTTCTCAGTTGTGCTAATCAGGAATGGCAACCTGAAAATGAGATAACAGAGCAAAAGAGCAAGGAATGCTTTCTAAAGGAAAACAAGTATTACTGTGTTTTTTCAAAGAGTTCAGCAGTTGAGCTGGACAAAACTTATTGCTTTTTATCAACATGAGAAGGCATGGACTCATTTCAGAGGCTGCAGCTGTGATTCAGGGTTCCTTGAGCTTCCACTTGTGTGATAGGATCAGGCTTCATCATGGCCTGCTGATCATAAATTTAACACACTTTCTTGGTCTCTGCTCCTTCAAAGAATTTCTAAAGGCTCAAAGAGTGGCAGAAAAGCCCCAAGACACTATGTGATGCTGGGCAATAAAATTGTAAGTATAAATGCATGGAGGAAAAAGCAATTTTGGCTTTAAATATTCAGTGACATACTGCGTTAATCACAGCTACTTTTGAAGAAGCTCTTGGAACCATAAGAAGTAGCCTATGAAAACATCAGCTCAATACTCTTAAGCAGTCAAAACTTAAATAGAACATAAGAACGATCAGGTAAAGGAGAAGGAAAAAAAATAACTTAAAAAAACCCAAAACAAATCAAAAAAAATCCAAATCCATGTATTGTGCACTTTGTCCTTGCCTACTTTGGAAAAATTCTTCTTTCTGGTCTTGAAAACAATATTAAAGATTGCTCAAACTGAACTAGAAGACTAAAATTTTTCAGACTGCAAAAAGAGTGCCTAAGAAGGGATAACATATCCAGAAATACCATTACTGGCATCAGGAAGGTGAAAAATGTCTAACTTCTAGAAGGTTTTGTCAGACTAAAATGTTGACATTTCAAAGCACAAGCTCAACAGGATGTATCTCAATAATCCTCTGGACACAACATAGTAGAGCATCAGAGAGGTAGCATCAAGTCCAGACTGGGTATTCTCCAGTTAGAGCTTAATGAACAATGAAGCAGTGCAGATGAGGACTTTCCATCTTTCAATAATTTCCACATCGTACCATTTTAATATACCAAGGGAAAAAAATTTCCTTCAGAGAAATTCATGTTTACATTTGTAAAACAAATGTCTTCTGCATTTAAGAAACAGTTGTAAACAGTGATATTAATTCTACATTAAACAGGAATATTTAGGAACCTCTAAAATTGCTGTAAGGAATTCGCTGACTTTAAAAATCAAGAGCTATTGAACAGGGAATGATCCAAAGCACAAATTAAATTACTTGCTTAGGATTCCATACCTCTCCTAAACCATACTATCTCAACAGTTCCTGGGATGAGACCCAGAATATGTCCATGTGCTAGTGTGTGATGCAAGCACCCCTGATGTCATAATCTCACTATTTACACACTGGTTTTCATTACATTTTTCACACAAAAAGCCTTTGCATACTAGGATCAATTCCCCAGAAAATACATTTGTGATGCCTTCCATAACAAATGGCCTTTCTAGGATGGTCTGAACTGGGCTCATCTTGGAATCACCTTGACTGGATGTAGTTGTTACCAGTCTGTTACCTCTTTTCATTTGCAGATTTCTGCCAAAGGTGTTTTAACCATTGCCCCCATAAGGAGACCATACATCAGGGATCAAGAAGTTCTATGGTAACACTTAGGCAGAAGTTGTCATTCAGTCTGTTTTTCACTTGATTTCTAGCTGCACCTGTGGCTGATTCAAGTGCAGCTAGAAATCAAGTGAAATATATTTTATTAACACCACCACCCCCATCCCCGCCCCCCCATCCCCACCTCCCCAAAGCCGTATTTAAACTTTAAATACAAAAATACAGCATAAGCACACATACATGTTGACTATCATGCTTTATGTTTTAGTTTGCCCCAATGGCCAAAAAACTTCATTTGCGTTTAGAGGGGGTTTGCCTGGGGTAGTGAGGTGGGGGTGTGTTAAGCACTAAAAAGATATTTTATATATGCCAAATGATGAGTAAGTATGCTGCAAGTTCATACATTTTAGCATGCAAAGGAAGGCACTGGAGGAATGTAAATCCCATTTTCACATTATTTAATTTTCTTCATACTTTCAGGTCTCAATTCTCGTGACTGACCTCAGACAAACAGCAAATTTAGGAAGTCTTAGACAAAACGCTGTCAACTGTTTTGAGTTCTGCCTACAGGAAAAAATAACCCCAGATAGGTTTTTCCTTTTTTACCACTATTCAAGTGTTTCCTTTTCTAGCCTGGTCTAAACAGTCTAGTCAAAACCCATTAATTTTTCTCAACTCCTAGCTCTACTTAGCAGGTTTGCTGTATAAAACGAAAAGTACCACATGCATTTAAAATGTTACCACAGTAATTACCACTTAAATGATACATGCCAAATTGAAACAGCCGTTCTGGGAGACATCACTGAAGAAACTGGTTTCAGCCTAATGGAAGTTAATAACTGCTATTTACCTGGAACATTGTAACTACTATTGCTTAAATAAGGTAAAATGTAATTAACAGGTCATGAAAAAGAATATTCTCAAAAATACCTGCTGATCCTGGTTCCTGAAAGTGCTTTATAGACCCAGCTGAAAGTGCGGCAAGGAACCACTGCAGCTACTCCTCCAGAAGGACCAGGGTCCTGCATGGGCCATGGATGACATCCTGTGCAAACAATTCAGGTAAGCTGTGCACCTGAAATAGCACTAGTCAGGACTGGACACCTGCCCCTAAGCATTGAAATACCTTGATCAACCCAAAAATGTGATTAGAAATACCAACTTCTCAGATTAGAAATACTGATCTGGTCAAGAGCATAGGATAGCCAATGGAGCGTGACGTAATGGAGTTTTGGGGCTTTGAAGTTCAGGAATGCCAAACAATATGGATTATGTTTCCACAAGCACACACACCAATGGGATTCCAATCAATGGGAACTGCCCTATTTCGGAGCATTTAGTAACAATAATAGCAGTTGTAGTATTTTGTTTTTGTTTTGCTTAATAAAAATGAGCAAGAAAATCAAATGTTAAGAATTGTTAAGTTTATCTGCCTTCTTAATACATTATTTCTCCAGTTACATTTCAGTATGTTGAATGATTTAGAATTAAGCAAGAAAATGAGATGCCAGAAAGATGCCAGAAGGCCAGCCAGCAGCTTTGCCCTGTAGGCTAAAATTACCTAGCTTTTTCCCCCCGATTATTATAGAATTGTACATAGATTAAATTACTGAAATACTCAGAGATGGTTTATTACGTCTCTAAGATCTACCAGGCTCAACAAAGACTGAGAAAATAATGGGATTTGGTTTTCATCTACAGTCCTCCAAGGTGGTCTGAATTAGAGATGACCTGAGGACCATCATAAAAAAGGTCAATTTTTCAGGTTTTATGATCAAAACAAGCAACTTGAATGTATGCAATTAAAAGCTGTTTACCAAACCGGTATATACAATTATCCCTCAATAAATCTGTCAGTGCTGTTACATTGACAAAACTAAAAATGATTTATCAGTACATTGATAAATCAAGCAGTGATGTTATATGATTAGTTCCTAACAAATAGAGAACTACTATTTAACAAATACTGGAGCTTCCTTCCAAAAATTGCCTTTTGAGATTTTTGGGAGCTTAATGATAGAGAAATACATCCTTCTTTCCAAGTATCAGAAATAAGACGGGAAACAGCCTGTCATCCAAGTACAGTGTTGATCTAGCCATAAAACAATTATTGAGATGATTTCTTATATAAAAAATTATTTCTCTTTTATATCAGTTCGAACCCTGTTTCATTAGTAAACTGAGGACAGCCAAGTTACTGTTAATTCCAGAGCCAAGGTAAACTGTTTCTATTTACAGTGAAAATATTCCAGCAGAAAGGAAAGTGTAATATATATAGAAAGAAAAGGAAATACTAATTTATGCACATATGTGTATCTAGAAAAGCTGTATTAGTTGAATTATGGAAAATCCCATTGAGTAGAAAGGGACAAAGAGACCATTAACTGTGAGGCAAACATTACAAATCAAACATTCACGTCAGAGTTTAATTTTTCTCTAATTCTGATACCTCTTTTAGAAGACATATACCATGTCAAACCCGGTTTACAGCACCTCTGAAGTTACACAGATCAGATAAAGGGGAATTTCTATATGGGAGTTTTCAGGTTCCCTCCATTCTCCCTCATTTCTCAGCCAGAATCTGTACTCACCCCAAGACCTGCATCTTAACAAGCCCTACAGCTACAATCACAAATAAAAAATTCTGGCTAGTCACTATTACTGTCAACAGCACTTGCTTTCCTCAAAAATTAAGCCCAGTTATCTAAACAGCATCTGGTCTCCTCAGTGTGAATGCTAAAATGAGAAAAATCTACTTGCCACCCTAATACTGTATTCAGCACAACATAGGTAATGCAAAGAGGGCAGGATTTCCACCTCTTTCAAACTGCTCCAATAAATTTACATTAAAAACTTGAGCTGGAAAACCCATTTTCTTAAAACAAAATAACTTTTTTTTTGTTTAACTTTGGACACTGAAAGCTAGATCTTTAAATAAATCCAGGTGCCTAATCCTCATTCTTTTCAAGGAGAACAGAGAAACCTTGTTGCAAGAAAGATTGACCATGAAAATGCTACTATGTAATTTCTAATGCTAATAAGTAAAACAGGTAAATGCCTTTTTTTCTTTTACTATGTGTTCACATACAAGCCCCCACACAAGTATTAAATAATAGCATTTATACATACAACAAGTTAAATACATGAATACAACATTAAAAATTACTGCTATCAAGTGATTTTCTAGTGCTGAAAATGATGTTGCATCTATTTGGCACAGGCAGTGCTACAGCAGCTTCAACCATTTAACAGTCTCTGCTGACAAACAGGAGAAGGTCTCCACGCCTGTTATTCTCTGCTGGCTTTTCTAACCACTTTAATGCATTAATTTTTGAGGATGTTTTAGTTTATTTAAATAAATACCTTCTCCCCTCCTATTATGCTATTACAGGCATTAGAGTATTCTTTACAAAGCATTACTGGGGATTATTAGTAGCCAAAAGATTCAGAGAACACTATCCTTGCCATACAGCCCACAAAAACAGAGAGTCTATGAGCACCCTGTTTCCATGGTCTCCTCGTACAGATTTACATGCTGGTGTTTACATTGAAAGTACAGCTAGTAGCTGTTTCTATGCAAGACATGAGACCAGCTGTGGAGAAGAGGGTCTCAAAGTGGAGAACATCTGCTTATTCTTTTCCTCTGATAAAGACAAAAAAACATTTATAATTTGATGTATTTAGGTAGACTGAAAAGAGCCAGTGGAGTTCAATTTTAAAATCTGGGAAAATTAGGATGATTATAAAATAGGGGTGGAGGGGTGGGGGGAGGAGTGTGTGGAGGGGAGCGGGAAGGGAGCATGCAGTAAAATAGGTTGGTTTTGTTTGATTTTCAAGGCTTTCAGTGCACAGACTGTCAGGACCATGCTCTTAACTTTGCATCTTAAATTTGAAGAAAGACAGAGTTCAAGTTCTAAAACTCAAGGACTAAGTTGCAGAACACAAAGCTGAGGCTTCTTCATTCTCTATAGGTTTTACATGAGACTACTCCCTCCAGCAATCCTGTCTTTGCTCTCCTTTTCTTTGCAGGGTCTTAGTTCAAGGACTAGATTTCAAGTAATTATAGAGCAGTTTAACTTATTTTCTTACTCAAGATCTCCTCAAGTTTGCACACTTCTGCATTTGTTTTTGACATGTTACAAGTACAAATCTGGTGAAAATACCAAAGTAAAATATTTGACTTATTCAGTCTATTTTGCACCCTATCATTTCCTTGTTGTGACTGGCAGCATTCACAGAGGCTGCTTCCAGACACCCTTTCTGTGTCCATTTGCAGTTCCTATTTGCTTTCGCAGACAGAAGTCTTTAAGGATCACACAAGTTTCCAATTTGAATATTTTACCAAAAAGAAAATCCAAATGTGCTACTAAATTTAATCTAATTTCTGCAGATTACTACAACTGCCTTACTTCTTCCCGCTTTCATAGGATTAAACTATAAGCATGAACACAGTTACTAATTTGTCTGTTTCTTCTGCAATTTTTAAAAATAGCACCCAGGAGATAGGAACAAATGAATTATGAATTTCACATGGGGACAGGATACCTCTTGGGCTTTTTAAGGCTTTAAAAATTATTTAGCTGTGATGACAGATACAAGATTGATAACTCAATTCAATGAAACTCTTAATTTATCCATGCTATCAGTAAAGCTCCAGGTATTGAATGAATCTATAGCTATGCAGTTTATTACTGAGGTAATTCTTTCCTATAGAACAGTGATTAATAATCTCAGCTTCTGTTGTTTAAAACAGACGTTTCTCACCACACAATGACAAAGATCAACTTAAATACATGAACAGATTATAAATAACATCTTCCTGGGTCTGCAGAACACCTGAAAACAAAGCAAGCAAAAAAAAGCAAGGTCTGCTTTCCCTTAATCATTTGAAAGGATTGTCAAGTCTGGAACTGAAAGATAAGTTACAATATCGCCCTGAGTAATTATTTCTGTATGGAGCATTTCAGCAAAAGCATCCAGCTTTTGTTCTTAACCTCCAGTCCAAAGCTGTTCATGTAGTGGGAAAAGTAATACAAAAATAACATCCCAGAGGAATTAATTCTCATAATGAAACACTTTCATATTTAACTAACTTCAAATGTCTTCATTTTAATTAAGCTACTGTAGAATATCCAGTTTCTTCTGACACATTAAGTGCTGTAACAAACTTCATGTAAAACATAGGTCCAGCTTGGTAAACAGCATTAGTGTCTTAAACACTAAACATTCGTACCAAGGTCCTGTGTATGTGACACACCACACTACATCATCACCAAACAACCACAGTCCTGGCTTTGGTACAAATGGATGGTCTGGTTTTGGTACAAATTACCCTCACTACCTCTTTTTTTATTACCAGGGAGAACTCTAAAAACCCACATATGAAAAGGCATCAGTCATGCGCTCCTCCTCAGCTGAGTCTTGTGATTGATAATGGCATCAGTCACTTCAGATTGAGAATAAACCCATCAGTTACATTATAGGTGTCCTCTTTATGAGGATTATAGTTGATTAATTGCATTGCAATGTCTACCTCTACTACCGAATTGGAGATTCACACAGACCCCAACAGATTAGCAATACGACATGGATACAGCACTTAAAACTATGGGGTGGGTATTTTAGATCTATAACTTTTGCACATCAAACCTTAAAAAGCAAGCATGCTTATATGAATCAGATACATGCTTCAAAGTCTTAGGACTTGCAAGTGGAATATGTTTGTTTAGAAGTCCAAAGCCTTCACTTAAGTAGAGACCTGTCAGGGGAACTGGAAAACTGCAGCTGGTGGAAGCAGCCTTGTATAGCCAAGACTTTTTTAAATCTGTAATGTCAGTCCTTCCCTGGTAACTGCATTCCTCAGAAATTAAGTGACTAGCTTCCCAGACAAAACTTCTGTGAGCAGAAGACAAAACCACCAAAACTTGTTGGCTTACAGCTCCTCATTTAGATGATTAGAAGGACCACAAGTTCAAGTGTTAAAATAATTGAAGTATGCTCTCCCACAGCAAGTTAACAGGAAAAAGGATAAAACACGTGAGTGAAATAGGAGTTAAGAAATGCAGGAAATAGACTCTAAAATCAGAGATGAGAAAAGCCTGGCCCATACACATGACTTCCCTTGCCTTGTGAACAGAAAAGACCAGACCATTGATTTCTGTGGATTCAGTATCTGGCAACCAAGATACAATGCTAACAGCCATGATTATAACATCTTATGTGGGTTTCCAGGTCATTATGGTCAGAATCAAGGTCTTTCACTGTAGGAGCTCACAATCCCCACTGAAGTCACCTCACCAGGGAGAGGGTCAGATATTATTAAATCTAACAAATAATCTCTTTTGCATACCTGCCTTATTCAGTCTGTGAATTGGACCATGCACAATGAAGACTGCAAAGGTGATACACCCATTGGTCATATCCTGACTAACTCCTTCCCCACGGTTGCATGAAAGATAAGTCATTTCAGTGGAATCAGCAGTGAGTTTGATTCTACACTGGTGCAATATTCAGTAAATGCCTTCTTTAGTGCACAGTGTGAGAGACGGATCTGTTGCCATTGACCTTAATACTACCAATTACTATGCGGTTTGTTGAGTAAGCACTCTGTAAGTGAGCAAGTCGAAAGTATATCCTCTGAATAAAGATCACACAACATAAGCTTACATTAACAACCCAAAAATATTTGTTAAACTAGTAGAAATTGCACCATATAAAGTCTTCTTTCACTTCAGTTCTACTGCAAAAAATCTCTGCATAATGATGTAGCAGAGACTGCAGAATCATACATAAGCAACAAGGAACAGTTAGGGTTTGCATACACAATCTTAACTTCATCATCTTCAAACCTTTATGAAAACATATTTTCTTTTTTTCCAAGTTATATTTTAATCCTTCTGAAATTTCTGACCATGCTTAATTTCAGTCCACTAATACCTATGCCTTTGCTGGGACTACTGTCTCTGTTTTCTCTGCAAAGCAAAGATTTTGCACCAGTAAATGAGCAGATGACTGTCATCACAACATACTACTGAATTAAATAGCTCTAAATTATCTTGCAAGAAAAAAAGGAAACATGTCGCAGATTAATATCCCCAGTTTTAATTTGTATATGCAAAACTAATGATCCAACATGACCTAAATGGGGAGGGACACTTTCCATTCATTGAAAATGCAAATGGTTAAGGACCTTGAAAAGTAGTGCTTGCAGAGGTCACCTCACTGATCTGTTAGCAAAGCTTGCATAATGAAGTGGATGACACAGCCATTAACTTTCATATGGGTTTGTATGTGTCAAAGCAAACCAGCTTAATCTAAAGGTGAATTCAATAATGTTATGCTGAATTGCAGTCCAAAAAAGCCTGCAAAAGCCTATGATTAAGGGTCAGCACATCTGGCTTCTGATTTGATGTCAGCTGCTAACCTTTCTTTGACCTTATCCCCTGCAGACTTTCTAACTGACTATTACTAAGGATATTTTACAATGTCAGCTTGCTGACTCTCACTGTGCAGTGAGAAATACAATGGAGCTTCACCTTTGCTAAGTTAATTTCAAAGCCTCTTCAGTGCACCTGGAAAACTAACATTTTAGTTTAATTTCCTAAACCTGCAGTAAATTGTCATCTCATATTGGGAGGACACGAATGCAAATTATAGGAAAGCTTATGTTCCCTTTCAGAACAACCATTCCACCCATTAGCCAGTGTGATCTCTGGAATTGCCATGCTTTTCCTGAGAGCATTCTTGACAAAAACATATTCATCCTTAGGGTAACCGTGTGAAACAAACAGCAGAAAATTTTGCTTTTGCTATAAAGGAAATCATTCACACTGCATGAGATTTCCTACTTTACTGACTTTTATTGTTCTTCCATTTATTCATTTCCCTGCATTTGGCAGGTTAGTGCCCCATTTCTATTGGTGACAGGCTGAGGCTCGTTTATGCTTTTGAGTAGGGCAGTCCAAATCTGCCAAAAAAATAAGGACAGGATCTGTTGAAAAGCTGTATCCTTCTTCGTAAAAGAAATAAAGCTTACTCTCAACTTGGCTTTCCATTTGCATCAGAAAATAGTCTGTTCATTAGAAACAGTTCCTAATCTTAAATGTTCCTCTAAGCTCCATACCAACTGATTCTTATTACAAACCAAATAAAAATTACAGCTTACAAAAGTGAAAGGCAGATAATTACATCGGTACACCCAGTTGTTATATCATGTCCAAGAACACAAAAGGAAGGAAATTAATGATTTGTGAGCACCCATATGCAATACCACACTTTTAGTGAAAACAAATGAACAAGTTTTTCAGCACAATGAATGCCCCAAGGCACCACAAGAATTTATTTCTTAGTAGGAAATGATACATGGAAAATTTGATACCTAAATATTTCAGGAATACTGATTAGTTAGAACACATCTGGGAATTGTTTGCATCGTACTTTTTTGACAATGATGTGCTATAGGCTGATGTAAAAGGAAAAAACCTTTCAAATAATATACTAGCACTCATACATATTTTTAAAATCTATATTTTTAAAAGCATCAAGATACACAACATAAAAGATATTTCTTTTAGAATTTTACCAATTATCAGCAACTCCCACTTACTTCATCCCTCCTGCCACATTTAGGGAAAATGGAGCTTAACTATGAAAGTTAGCAGCTGTTGTAGCTCTATAATACATATAAATAATACACCAGAAGACTGTGGGACCTTTTGGGGTTACTATTTTAATGAAGCAGTATCACAGTTCTAGTTTGTTCCATGATTTCCACTGTATGTATCAGCAGTAAATATAATCAACTACTTACTGCACTGCTGAACAACAGAAAGAACCTACTGGGATGTAGTTGAAACCAATATGAATTTGGAGCTAATACAAGCTCTTCAAGCTGCAAGTCCTGAGCAGGGACTGGACTTGTCCATACCATGGCAATTTCAGAGTAACAAGTAACAATCAAATAATAAACAGAAAGTTAAATAACTTAACTATCAACATGACTAAACACACTTTCATAAACACATGAAATCCATGCCTGCAAAGCCTTTTAGTCTCTTTTCTCTTTATTACTCTCAACCAAAAAGCAAATCTTCATTATCATTTAAAGTCCACCTCATTCTCAATACAGGGATTACACCGCCTGTGCTGCCATTCCACAATAGAGCAAATGTAGTCCCATTTCATAGTCATTTCTGCTAGACTGTAACTGCCACCCAGTCTACTACCTCTCATTAGCAAAGCCTACCCTGTTAATAAGCAAAAGAACTTTTCATATATGGCAGAAAAAAGATGAAGATATCTGCTGGATGTCATGCTGTCACCGACTCATGTGCCCTATGGCCAGCTCAATAACACAAGCCTTCTATAAGCATCAGTAACTGTACGTACAAAATACATGTTTCCCTTGCTTCCCATGCAGGCTCTTGTTGGCACATACAGCAGCCTCATTCTGTTTGTGTGAAAGTTTCATATTTTTCCCCATTATGAGTCCCCACAGCCCAGATTGATAGTAGACCCAGCTGTCCTTTATAATTACATTTTAATGACTTAGGATGGTTGTTTGCATTTTGGCAACTTGTTTAATAGTGATGACATTTAAATTGTCACAACTAGGCTTCAAAGTTATCAATTTATTAGATGATCAGGAAACTTCACACCTATGGTGGTGCAGTTTTTTGGCTGCAAACTCAGTAATCCATCACCACACTGATTTATATAATGAAGGTTATTTCATAGGGATATGCTTTAGTTAATTCAGCCCTGAAAAGGATTAACTTGCACAAATTAAGAGGGTTCTGTTTACTTATTTGTTATTACTTTAGATTGACAGATCCTCTAAAAACACACATCTTGTGTTTTGTCTTCCGTTGCTTTCTTCATTTCAGTATATTGACTTTTCTGTGCACACATCCACTTATTCTTCTCCTTCTGCAAATGAACCTGGGATTTGCAGAATCACATATGATTCCTTCAGAGAAACACTTCTGATACACAAACAGAAGCACTCAAATACTGCATAGATTATATACTTGGTAGATTTTTTTGCTAAGTTATTTCAACACTCCTCCCCCAATGATGCATCAAAACAGGTGCCCAACTTCTTAAATAAATGTAGAAGTCATGAATAGCCAAAAAATAACCCTGATTTGCCTGTTCTGAATATCAGGTTCAATCACAATACTGGCAGCTCCCTGGCATGTTCCCTACATACTGCTTTCTTCACCCCTTTCCCTCACTGCTTCCCATTTCCAACCCAAAGGTTTCAAGTCTCTCTAAAGTCTCCTACCCACCTCTGATCATCTGTTTGGAAAAGAACCACTGTTTGGAATGGGCAGTAAAACTGTGTGAGCTTACTCACAAATCCACCAATGTTCATCCCCCCAGCTGACGAGAGGGCATGAATAAAAACAGTGACGGACAAGCCTATTAGACAAACTGTTATCTTCTGCCATATCTCCAGGATTTGCATGTGCACCATTGGCCATTCCCATCACATGGCATAGAGAAGCTTACCTCAACAGAGAGACTATGAGTGGCAGCTTCAGGAAGCGGTGGAGCTGCAGCCCATGAGCAACCCACACTACTTGGCAGATGAGACTGAAACTGGGGAATTGATTCAGAAGTTAGTGGGGGAGGCCAGCTTGCAGGTAAAACTGCAACACTAGTTTTCCAGAAAATCAGCTAAAACATGCTCATATGTGGTTGGTGATAAATATCAACACGGATATGCCAGTCATCACTGAGGGAAGCAGCTCTGGCAGCAGCAATAGGAGGACCACCGCTCACTGCCAAGGATATCTCTGATATCTCACTGATATCACAAATGTCACTGCTGAAAGGCACCATGCAGATACAAGCTAACATCTTGTGAGCTTCCACAGA
>JBCJKH010057062.1:25789-47784 GCA_039877255.1 Loriculus beryllinus | reverse complement strand
TAGGAATCAACCTGTTGCAGCTGCCTGCACCATGGCAGACCATTTCATAGCCTCAGCTGCGTGTTGCAAGAGGCAGTCACAGAAGTATAACAAGGAGGCATCTCCCACTACTATCCCAAGTCTGAAGGAGGGCTTTCATCTGCATTTGTTGGTGCCACCAACAAGCAGTACTATGTCTACACGCTTCTGCCTTTGTCCTGAGGAAACCATTACAGCTACAGGAACACTACCACAAAAATAGGGGTGAGGCTTGGCGTTTGAAACTAAGGTAACTGATGCTTATTTCCTACACATACACAAAAGAAAGCATCATCCCCAGCAAACTGACCAGTTGTTTCCAGTCAGCTGCTACTTCTAGTATGCTCTAAAGGCAACAAAAAGAAAAGGCCCTCAATTTTTATTAAACTTGTAAGTGCACTGCCTCTATTTCAGATCTGAATAAATAAATCATTGTGCACCTGAATGCTTGTCTCCTTTTCCCATATATACGAGTTGATCAAATAAAACATATTTGCCAGAAAGCTGTGTGTTGCCAGGTTAGAGTGAAATTTCTGCCGAGCTGAACATGAGCAACACCCAGCTACAAAATACAAGCTCCCAGATTTGGTGATATTCAGTCTTTTTACTTAATTTCATTATAATTCAAGCATTAGTTTCTATGCTAAAAATGCTTAAATGCTTCAAAAGCTAGTTTAATCTGCACTTAACTTACTTGTCTCCTTTCTGCAGCTTTGTAATTGCTACTGAATGCTTTAAAAACAGAACCAATAATAATAACAATACATCTTTGATAGAGCTTACCAGTTTTGAATTGCCACTTCCAGATTTACTGAGTTGAATATCATAATTGCTTCTTTCCTTCTCTGGAACAACCTATGTGAAGGGTGCCCAGCCCCAAGGTACCCAAGCAAGAGATAGGAAAGGTCCAGGAGTGGCAGCTAGGTTCAACAAAGAGCCCAAATCACAGGCAACCCACAGTAATGAGGCAGGCTGGAGGCAAGTCTGGGAGACCAGGATCAGCTCAGCTCAGCAGGCCATAAAGCCAGAACAAGGCAATGATAGAGACCAATGCTGCTACAGGCCTATGTAGGAAAGAAACTAAGTTCTGAGGCTGACCTTAAATGGGGCTCCTGGGCCCACCGGCAGAGGTGTGGGTAGGGAGCCCAGGTGAGGCTGATCAGGGCAATTAAGGCCTATCAACACACTGAGCAATTAGTTTTGTTAAATAAAATGTAGGATGTTAAAGACAGCTTCAGAAAGCCCATTAAGTTAAAAACAACAAAACCCAAAACTGAATAATCAATTCCAATTTCAATATTATGACATACTATGCTTCCTCACTGCTTCTGGGATTTAAACTTCCAAGGGAAATACAGCTTCTTTTATTGTACAAAAGCAAAAATGAAAAGACTGAATCATGAAGTAAAATATTAGGACCACTTCCATTGGTATCTTCTTCCAAGAGCTTCCCCACCCTTGCCTCTCAACCTCTCTGCAGGGAACACGAGTTGGGCTAGGGAGCATGTAAGTTTCAGAACCAATGTTAACATAAAAAGGCAATAACATGCAGAACCTGGATTCTACTCATATTCATGAGAAAATACACAGCAAGACTTCCAAATGTAATGTAATTGTATAATGTAATTAATGTAGTTTCTAGACAGATTCTTTTTCTATCTTTTACAAATCCTTCTTTACATGGTATCAGATAAAGCTGTCCAGTATTGCCTCTGGTTTAGTGCTACTTTGAGAGCTGGCAGCCTGGGAGTACTACAGATCAATGCTCATCTCCTTGGGGGAGAACATTGCTTCCACTTTCCTGGCATCCTGCAGGCCAGTGCAGCACATAAAGATGTCACCAGATTACTGATACATCCTTGTGATAAAGCAGTTAAAATTTCATGAAAATTGGATCAAACCCCATGTTTCCATAAACGGAAATGTTGTGTGAGTGCTTTATGGAAATGGGAAATACTCACAACATTTTCACAGCTACAGTATTAACAAAAATTCCGTGCCAGCAACAGGAATATACTTTAACTTCATGTTTTATATAAACTGTGCATGATGAGATGTAAAATATATTGCCACTGAAAAAAGAACTGTATTCCACAGAATGTCTTCTACCTATAGCATTATTATGGTTAATAACTTTTAGATTGTTTCAGTAATGATTATTTAACATTCTTATGGTCAAGCAAATTAAAGTGTTTGCATATACATGTTTTAAAATCAATTTTAGGTGATAGCAGGTTACCCTCTTGTTATTCCGTAATCAATAACTTTTTACATTATAGTTTATTTCCACCTGTGATCTCATATTATACTTTCTTTGATTTTGATACCTGTTTTTAGAAAGCTATTTAGCTGTGTAGAGGGATTGCCTGGTACCATCTTCTTGGCATACTTCACACATTCATTTCCTTAAACTTGCCTTTTGGTCTACTCTCTTCGCTTCTGGTCACATACAACAGCTTAGGCTTTTGAGCATGAAAATGCTTTGGTTTAACTGAAGTCTCTCAACACAATGTGGAAGTATCTGGATAGGTAGGAGGTGACTAGATGATCAAACACCCTGTCGGCTGTGGTATGAAACCTTGTTGATTTTAGTCTGTTTCTTCCAGCTGACGTTCAAACCAATGCCATCTTTTATTTTCCAATAGACATTTATTCTATTCCCTCTGGCAGACTACACAAACAGACTAAGAACTTCCTTTTTATCTCTACAAGCTGGAGAGAAAGCATCTATATTTTTCACTGCACTTTTCCATGTTGTATTATGAAGTTATAGTGTTGGTGATGCTGAACTGGAGAAAGTGCAACACTAAGGGAAAATTACTATGGGTGGGCTACATAACAAATACAAAGTCAATGTCAAATCAAAGACTCCAAAAGAGTAAGCCCTGAATTCATACAAAACATTTGCTATTAGATCTTGTTTCTGTATGTATTTCTCAGAAGGGCTTGCCTCCACAGTTTCCAAAATGTTTTCAGAACCGGAATGGTAGCAGTGATACAATAGCTGTGTATAAACTCATAACATGTTTAAACCGCTCCTTTAATCATCTGTACTTTGTTAATTTTATGACAGACTCATAATATTCTATGTATCAAATTCTGGGTTACTGCTTCTCTCTGTTCAGTTCCTTTACTATAACCATGCTTTGACATTCTCACGTTTGTAGACTAGTCATAACTAGTTCCTTCAAGATTAACATAAACAGTGTTTCAAATACGCTGGTATCAGATTCCCAGCATTAATTAAAACAACATCCTTCAGATATGGATTCAATTTGCATCCATGCATTCCATAGCAGGCTGCTCCTTCCCAATTATTTCATGTCAAAAAGCCTCAGTATAAATCTCAGAAAAATGAGTGTTCTGAGACCTGCTCAATGGCTCTTAAAACCTGCTTAAACCTTGTGCTATTAAGTGAAGGAAAGATCTCAATGTCACTTTTTCATTATGTGTCAACATATGACTAAGCTGTACGTTTACACTGATAATAGCTGTATTATAAATATTTACATGGATTATATAGTTAGCAGTAAGGCGTAAGCAGTGCTAACCATATGCGTCACTCCTGTGCTAAGTGTACATGGGTTATGAAAATGATGTTTTTGTTTATTTCTTCCTCATTTTCTTTCCAAGTATTGAACTCTCTTACTAATCAGGCACACCATACTTAGGAAGCAGAACCTGTACTGTTAATAGTTACCTGAAAGGGACATTGTCTTAACTGAACACTCATTTCCTTAGACTCTTCTTATGACTTCTGTTACCAGTATGTACCTGAAAATATGGAATATTAACAAATGATTGCTCAGGTTGTGAACTAGGAATAAAATCCAGATCTACTAGGTCTCAGAAAAGAACCACAATCTCAGGACTTGTACATCCAGTAATAAGATCTAGACCTGCATTCAGGTAATAAATACAGCATCTTTAGGAACTATGGACTGGACTTACGACTGCATGAAAATGGAGTACACTACTACAGAAAATGGTGCCAATTGTAGAAAACCTGGTGTATGACAGAGAATCAGTAAGCCTACACATTTGTAACTCCCACATCTTGTGATTTCTATGAATTATAAGGATTAGCATTGAGGTAACAGATCAGAATGTGCCAAAACTAAGGAGCTTGAGACAGTGCGTCTAAATGGTGGCACTCAGAGAACCTGCCCTCCTCTTTTGGCTTCTGCTAGTTCTTGGAAGAGAACACTATGCTGAAGTTGCTTTCTTTGGCAAAGTCTGCTCCTTTAACTTGATCTCCACCCTGTTTCTAGGAAATTCAGCCCCTTTCATTCCTGCCAGTCTGCTGAGCTGTGTGCTGGTTTTGGAAGAGCAGAATACAATTTTCTAATAAATTCTATGACATACTTGTATGAATTGCCAAAGTGTTCTATGAAACCTAAGTGCCACATAAATGATGGCAAAAATAGGGCCTTTTACATTAGCTTCTGCTATGGATTTTATATGATTCATTTTTAGTTGCATATTTGCATCACCAGCTTTCCAATATTTCTGTGATAACCTATTATTTTAGGCATTTATGATTTTCTCTATGTTCCCTACCAAATATTAGTAACAAAGTTCATACTTATACAAAATTTGGGGAATAATACTTAACACCAGTGACTAGCATTCCACACAAGTGAAACTAATGTGCTCCTCTATCTTTCATGAACGATTTAACTTAAGGAACTAGTTATTGTTATGCATGGGTCCTAAGACGTTTTCAAAAGGAACCTAATTATGCATGTTACTGAGAAGAAGCACCAGTAACCGGTATTTTCGCAGATGTTTCTACAATAAACACAATTCAAAGCCTTCCAAGTGAGAAGGTAAAAGATGTTTTTACCACACGGAGCCGGTATTTCACCAGAACGTATTCACTGAAGGTTTCACTCAGAAAACAGCGCCTTCACCACCCCTAAACACCCCCTATCTTCACCAGTTTGTATTACCCCGTCCCGCCCTTGTCTGCAGTGCACATAGAGCTAACAGGCGGCGCTGCCCCGCTCCTAAGTGAACACCTCAGCGCCTGGGTAGAGCGCTGCACGCCTGCCGACGCGCTTTGTACCACTAGGCCACGCTAGGCCCGGCTAGCGTAACGTGGCTAGCGTAACGTAGCGTAACCAGCTACCGGTAACGCAGATCACCCCACGCTCCCTACGGCCTCACAGCCCGGCCCCGCCGCCTCCCTGCGCACCCGCACAGCAGGCACACTCAGGAAACACCGCCCTCGCCGCCGAGTGGTTGGCGCCGTCACGTGGTGCGGCGCTGGGGCCTTGGGCTGTCGCCGTTGCTGCGCCACCGGAGAACGTGAGTGCTGAGGAGGGGAGGGGGCGGGCGCGCTGCCGTCGCGGCTGTAGCGATTGGGGCCGGCGTGGCGCGGAGCTGGGTTGGCGGTAGCCGTCATCCATCAATCATCCATCAATCATCCATCATCCATCGGCAGTCAGTTCCGCAGTGCCCCGCCGCCGCCTCTCGGAGGGCGTGTCCCCCTGCTCCCTCAGCCCGCCCCGGGGCGGCTCCGAAGGGCTTTGGCGGCGGCTGTCGTGGCGTTGCGAGGGTTTTGGCCTGTGGGCTCCGCTCCTCCCCGGCGGAGGGTGGGAGCCGGCCGTGAGGCGAGGCCCGGGCCTGGGTGTCGTGTCCGGCGAGCTACTGCTCGCTTGTGCCGGGAGAGTGGCTGGCGGTCCCAGACAAAACGCATTTCAGAGGTGCCTGGGCTGTGGTAGGCTTTCCCTGAAGCCTGTGGTGCTCCGGAGCTGGCTTTTAGTAAGTTTCTTTCCTCCGAGCTTAGCTCGTTCTCCGCCGCTGAAAGCAGAGCGGTGGAGTGAAGTTTATGGGTGTTTGGAATAACAAAGTGAGTTTCAGAAATCGCAGAATATCTGCTATTTCACTTTTTAACAGCTCTTAGCATTGCCACCTGCCATCCCTTCTCTCCCCCTTTTCTGTAGGTCTGTGCTCTTGCCAGTGCTTTTGACATGGTAGAAGGAAGCAGTGCCTGAAAAAGGTGAGAGTTAAAACCGGCAGAGATGTGGCAGTGCTGGTGCCCAGTTCCGAAGCTGAGATACGATTGTCTTATCAGTCAGCTGCAGCAAATTAATTTTCAATGCAGCAACGCCTTAATACGCACTTCTGCTCGTGACAGTTGGGTGGCTTCATTTTTTATTTACTGCGTTTCCCTACAGCAGTATTTTTACAGTTTGTGTAAATAAGGAATTGAAAAAAAAACCCCTCTCCAGAATGATACGGCTTTCTTTCCTTGTTAGAATGGTTTAAAGACTGAATCCAAACCTGTAAGTAACTGTATCAAAGGAAAGGTAGTGTCATAACCTAACCTATATTTGGTAAGCTTTCTTGTGCTGCGTTTAAGTAAGGCAAGTGGTTGTAAATTGTATTTAAATGATAGTGGAGTCGGTTCTTCAATTTCCTGAGATAGAATCATAGACTAGTTAAGGTTGGAAAGGACCTTAAGGTAATCTAGTTCCAACCCTCGTGCCATAGGCAGGGACACTTCACACTAAACCATGGCACGCAAGTGCAGTGATCTCCCTGGAGTTGCATTTTGTTAATTGCAAGAGATTTGAGGTCTTGATAAAAACTAACACTTGAGAGTATGTATTTGTGAATTGCATGTGTATTTAACCAATATTATTTTAAAGGAATTTCATTAGAAAGTAAGCTTCCTGTCCTTCAGTTCTCCTACAAATTGCAGCCAAATTTTCACTCAAAGCAACACAAACTAAGGAATGCTTGACTTGTAAGAGCCCTTGTGCTTAACGCTTCTGAAGTGGATCCAGGGGAGCATTGGTTGTTTTAATTATATCACAAAAATCTTGGTATAATTGATGCACTTCTGGTTTAAATACCCAGTTTTAGGGTTATACAAGTGCAAGTATAGCAATTAAGCTTAAAAAAAAAAAATCCCCTCACTCCTGACCCTAGTTAAAGTAGTTGAACATCTGTGAGGTTAAAATTTTGACTGTAGCCCTGTCTGAAGTCTGCTGTTTTTCTGATGTGTTTTTGTTATCTGAAACTGTGATGTAACTATAAATAATTATTATTTTAATTCTCTAGTTTGAATTATGTGTAAATGTATCCTACTTTGTGAGGTAGTTACTAATTAGTATGAGATGGGGATAGTAAAAATATTTATCGAACTTTCTTTTTCTTCCACAAACTGGAAAGGGAAGTCCATTATCTCTCCTCAAACTATTATGATAAAGTAATTGTGACTGACTACAGAGCTTCAGCAATAGCTGAAACTTCAAAGAAAGAAATTAACTTCCAATACATACGTTTTTCTGTCTTGGTCAAAAGTGCTATATCTGATTATATGTGGCATATAAATGTAGAGGTAAAGTATCTCTGGGTTGCTTTCAGGTTTTCTAATAAAAAGAACCTAAACCCAAGCTCCTGACATTGCTATTGTGGCTCCTGTATGGAGCCACAGACTTTTTTTTTTTGGTGGTTGTTTTTCATTAGAGGAAAACCTTAGTAATTTCTAAGGAGAGACTTTGATAAGTGTAAGTTATAAAAATCATACTTGTAGAATAGTTAGGTTTGGAAGGGACTTTAAAGATCATCTAGTTCTGACCCCCTGCCGCAAGCAGGGACACCTTCCACTAGACCATGTTGCTCAAGGCCTTGAACACCTGCAGGGATGGAGCAGCCACAACTTCTTTGGACAACCTATGTCACTGCCTCACCACCCTCATTGTAAATAAATTATTTCTTATATCTAATCCAAATCTATGCTTTTTAAAGCCATTCCACCTTGTACTATCTCCTGTCTTAGACTAAACTAACTTAAATGATTTGGCATTTTCAGTAGAATTTTTTTATATAAAGCTTATTTAAGCAAAACCTACTTCTTTTGACAGTATATTTAGGATTGGCTTCTTGACTAGAATAAGCCATAATAGTGAAAGGCTTTTTATTAGGTTGTTCTGTTTCAGGAGCTGATTGATGTTGCATTATGAGGAGGCTGGTGTGATCTTTATCTCTAGAGGAGAAAATTTGTCATGATTTAAGCCCAGCCAGTAACTCAGCCGTGCAGCTGCTTGCCCCCTCCCCCCCCCCAGCTCCCAGAGGGATGGGGAGGAGAATCAAAAGAATGTAGCTCTCATGGGTTGAGGTAAGAACAGTCCAGTAACTAAGGTGTAACAAAAAACCACTGCTGCTACCACCAATAATAATAATGATAAGAGAAATAACAAGGGAAGAGAATACAACAGCTCACCACCACTGACCGATACTCAGCCTGACCTGGGCAGCAGTCTTGGCCTTCCGGGTAACTGTCCTCAGTTTATATACTGGGCATGATGTGCTGTGATATGCACTACCCCTTTGGCTAGTCTGGATCAGGTGTCCTGTCTCTGCTTCCTCCTGGCTTCCCTTCCTCCCTGGCAAACCATGAGACTCAGAAAGTGCTTGGTCAAAGTAAACATTATATAGCAAGAACTAAAAACATCAGTGTTATCAGTGTTGTTCCTAGGCTGCAAGTCAAAAACAAAGCACTGCACCAGCTATTAAGAATGAGAAAAATGACTGCTACTGCTGAACCCAGGACAAAATTGAAATACATGTTGCTACTGTATGCATTACAAGTAAATCCTTTTCGCCATAGATTAGGCCTTGGTTTTGAGGCATGTGAATAAAGCACAGTGGTTGCCTACTGAAGGTAATGGGAAACTGAAAGATCAGGAAGGAATGCGTTTAGAGGTAAATTAGGCACATCATATGTTTTCAGTAATTTTCTGGATTGTAATTGTTGATCTGAATTTTCACAAACTGAAGAGGTTTTGAAGACTTTGTTACATGAAATCATTTTTCTGCTGTTGCTAATACAGTACTTTTTTTACCTTTTCTTTAAGTTCTACCATTTATTTTTCTTATTGCAACTAGGGATCATTGGTTTTATTCAGTTTCTAGCTACTGTAAATTTCCTATAACATGTTGTATCAGCCTGGGGGTCAAGCTGCTGTTTCAATAACGTAGTGTAATTTCTACAATAAGTCTTCTAGTCCATGCTTAGTCAACTTTGTTGGCTTTAGGGAAAGTTCTGACAGAGAAATTGTGCAGATGATTCTAGTTGTACATGGTAGTGTAGTAGCTCCTTAGAACTCAAGGACTGTTTGGGCAATCAGACCGACTGCTAGATTTAAAGCTTTCAAATTTATAATCTCTCTGAGAGTGATGGCCTAGGAAGCTTGTTGGTTTTAAGTGCTGTGTCCTTGCATGGCATAAGGAGGTGTTGCCTGCTATGACTTCAGTGTCATTGTAGTCAACTGAAGAATTTAAAGACTTTGAATTAGAAGTAGGTGCCATGTAGGAAATGAAGCAGGTGGATAACGTATAGTTGTGTTAAGGACATTTTAGAGATCATGTTAGTAGTCTCAAATTATGACAGAGAATATAACTGCGCTTTACAATGATAAGCCTTACAGTCCAGTGGGTGCTCGTTCTGATGTTTAAATTTGTATATTGATCCTAATTAAATTTAAACATATGATAAACATATAAAGGAAACTGATTGCTCTTTTATGAAATAAAACACAAGTTGAACATTGACAGGGCTTCCAGTGGTATGGCAAGTTAAGTATTATCATGAAGTAATTTAAATAACTGTATTTTAACTAAGGAATGGATGGGTTGTTGCCATTAAGTATTTTTTTGTTCAAATAGCAGTAGTCAGATTAATAAGGCAATCAAAACCCTAAATGCTTAGTGTCTCAGGTTATCATACTCAAGATGTGTTGCAGAGTATGAGATTTGACCTAGTCCCTTCTGTTCTTTCCTGAAAAAAGTATCCAGTTTGTTTTGAGATAAGGTGTCCAAAAGCATTCTTAGCATAAATTAACATGTATGTATTTTATTCTGACTAGTAATTACCACACCCTTTAGAACACAATTCAGTTTTAAGTTGAAGTTGTTAGTTTAAAAGCTTGTTTTAAGGGCTTCTTTTTCATAGTACTTAATGTTCTTTAGCCCTCTTTTCAGTTTTCATGCTGAAGCATACAGAAGAAACAGAACTTCCTTATTCTCACAGAAAACTTTGAAGAACACTTAAAATGTGGCATAATAAAAAAACAAACAAACAAACAAAAAAGCCTTTGACCTAGCCTTTTTTTCAGTCATTTTATGTTGATATTTAACTTTGTTTTGTTTCTTTTCAGCAGGGTAGTTACTGACTTAATTTTTTTAAACGTTTGTATTACACATGTATGACTTCTCATGCCAAATTCTGAAACATGGGGTTTTTTTGGTTTCAAGTTCAACATTCCTTTGTGAATGAAAGTGTGTTGTGCCCTTTGAAGGCACGTTTGATTAATCCTGAAGTCACTCTTTGTAAAGTAATTAATTTTATAATGATGTCAGAACCTTGTCTTTTGTTATGAACTGTGTAATTGTCTGTATGTTTCAAAGCTTATTGTAACTGACAACTTGAGGTTGACCTGCTCCTTGAATACATATTAATATAAGCAGGATGATTCATTATGTTTTCAGGGTTTTTTCTAGCCTTTTTCATTTTTTTTCTTTTTTGTTATGCTTTCCTTCCCCCTCCCTTTTCCAGAGTTTGAGAGCGATGGTAAAAAGGTCTGTTCTGTTACAGCTATAGGAAAAGACAGTATAACATTTAATTTAATGGTAAAAGGGTCACAGTTTGCTTCTGCTTTCTTTATAGCGCTCTTTTGCCCTAAAAACACTGTTTCTGTTTCAGTCTTGACTTGGATAAATCTTCATACCTTGAGACTGAATCATTATAGATGAGCAGTGTGGGTGTGTTAAGGTTTATCTGTGGTGTGAAGTGGTTTGTTCTCAAGATCTGATACTGAGATGTTTCAAAAGTTTTTATTGTGTTGGTCTAGTTCTAATCTGGACATGAGGCTGAATGCCCATTTTTTTTTCTGGAGTGCACTGCATTCTTTCCTGGAATGCATCTGCTGATCAGTTTAATCTAAGAGACTAGTTTATGGACGCTAAGGCCACTCCAGTTTCAGCCACGGTGAAGTCAGTGGAGGCAATGGAGAAATGCACTTCAAAATCATATTGGCATATTCCTGATCTAAACTGGAAGAGGAACCCTGGAATTTAATTTTTTTTTTTTTTTTTTTTAATTTCTGTCAGTGAAGGGCCTCCATTGCAAATCAGTTTTGTAAAGCAGTGAGAAGTAAGCCTTTCTAGAGGGAAGAAAGGTTGGTGACAGATGTCAAGATGAGGATGCGCCATGCAGATAACAGCAGCATCTGTACATCACAGCTGCGTTCATGCCATTGGTGAACATAAGATGTTAAATGTTTCTATCTAGTCATAACAAATCTCAGGAAAAACTAGGCTTAAGTCACAGTGTGACTATTACTTTTGTTTTAGGAGGAGGGCAGTGTTCTAGATCTTGATTCACAAAAAACCTCAATCAAAATTTCAGGGTAGCTCCGTCCATTTTGGGCAGAGCAAGGATACAAGGCGATTCTTTAACTTATTACAGCTATAGGAAAAGACAGTATAACATTTAATTTCAAGTGATATTTACATGAATTTTCAGTAGTATGAAATCATAATATTTTATGGTTGCCAAGTGAGCAAGGGGGCTTGTCACAGTAAAAATGAAAGTTTGAATGTTTTGCACTTGATTAGTACAAAAGCAAACAAATTCTGAGGATGTTTAGTTCAGACATTTATCTTGAGTAGGTGACAAGAATGCAGGCACGTGGCAGCCTAGATGCAAGACAAATGGCCATTTCAAGTCTGTTCCGGAAATTTGTACATCTTGGAGTGGGTGGCATGTTTTTAAAAAAGAAAAAGGAATAAGTGCTTAATTGTTTTAAGCCTCATAGGACTTCTAATAAGCAGGGTAGAGGCTGAAGAAGAATGTTCAAACAGTTGAAAGCTCTATATATTTTGAATTGCATTCCAGAAGGCTCTACAATAACTACCGTTTTCTGTCTTATATCTTTCCTTTATAATCACATGCAAAATGTTTCTTGGCTGACATTTTTGATTTCTCCCAATAATGGGAATGATTTATAACATATACCATTGCGGTAAGCTTGGTGTAAGCCATTCCCAGTCATTTTACATGGTTATTTTATGGATATATGCTGCATATGGGTTTCTTTCCCTAGGTGCCTATATGTAAAAAGTAGTTAAATTGGAAATTAAAAAGTATCAAAAAGCAGGGGTGGAAATGTTTAGAAGTAAAACTGTAGTTTTTGGCAAGTTGAACAATGTGTTATGGTGAGAGTTTGGTGTTTCCACATAACTTTAAATGATGCAGACTTTTAAATTCTAACAGTTTTTTATGTCAACAGTTTTGTGGTGGAAAAAATGTAGCTGTGTCAGTGGTACAAGAAAAGTCAGAGGTTTGGGCAGATACATAGAAAAAGACTTTGGGGATATTGGTATACCTGGTATCAGAACATGTAGTATGGAAGAAGAGAAAGACATTGATTAATTTTTTTTAATAAGTACTTTTTTTTGTAACAGTGATATTAAAAAGTCAAAGGCTGACAATGTTGATCGTAGAATCAAAGAATGTTAAGGTTGGAAAGGACCTTAAGATCGTTTAGTTCCAACCCCCCTGCCATGGGCAGGGAATTATCATCATTATATTTTAATTGTCATCTGCAACAATCAGTTTATACTTTAAGAGGTCTTAGGTCATTTGAAATTTGTGGAGACTACAGCTTTGGTCTCTGTATTTGAATTGTGAGGATTAGAAACTGTGTTTTAGAGGCACCTCTCTAGTTAGTTCTGGACTAGTTAGTCTGGGTGTTCAAGAGGCCTGGTATAAAGTGTGCTTCTGCTGTTTCCACTCTGTTTTGAGCAAGACTTAGATGTTATGTGGCATAGGTCTGAGATTAGACCCTGGGGAAAAAAAAAACCAAACCAGTCAATTTCCGTTTAATGTAGCAAGTACATTTACTTGTATTCTGATCTATAGTTGTTTTGAGTATGCTATATTTTTCTTTGTGTTTTTTTTTTCCTTCTCTTAAAATACTACAGTAAGCATAAATGCAATTTAGAGAGAAATCCAGGCACTAGAATAACACTTTACTTTAAGAAGTGGCATTAATTATGTGTGTGAAGTAGCATGGGAATATATGCTCCTCTCACTTAGATATAAGTGGAGGAGGTAGGCTGACCTCTAGCCTGGATGACCTCTAGCCTCTAGAATCTTTGAAACAACACAAGGTTCAACATAGTTCCTTTTGTTGTTACAGTATAACATCATTCAGAGGTGACTTCTTTCTTTTCTATGTGTTCACTTAGTGCAGTCCTGGTTTTGGCTGAAATAGAGTTAATTTTTTTCCTGGTAGCTGGTACAGTGCTGTGTTTTGGCTTCAGTCTGAGAGTAATGTTGATAACACACCCGTGTTGCAGTTTAGCACATTATCACCCAGCTGCTCCTGCTTTGATGTGGGATAATGGAGCCAATAGCCTGGAATTAGAGAGTAGGGAAGCCAAGCAGCTGGGTTCACATTCTAGGGAAGGAGGCATTGACAAGATGATTGGAAAAGAGAGAGAAGTCCTCAGCCTCTGGATGGAAGCAGAGTAACTGGCAACCCAGAGATAAACCCTTCCGGGCTGTCTCACTGTCAGTATATTGCTTCCTGGGTGCAGAACCTGGTGGTGAGGGTACACCATGTAGATGCCCATATACACAAGAGCCTGGCCACTGAGGAATGTCAGAACAGCCAGCAGGTGGATAAAGCTGCTAAAATTGAAGTGGCACAGATGGACTTAGATTGGCAACATGAGGGTGTATTATTTTTAGCACAGTCAGCCTGTGACACCTCAGGCCATCAGGGAAAAGGTACAACATAATAGATGGGCTTGTGATAGAGGGTGGACTTGGCCATGAGCACTGTTGCCTAGGACATTCATGAATGCGAAATGTGCGCTGCAGTTAAGCAAGCCAGTTGCTTAGTCTGTATCCCAATGTCTGAAAGTTTTGAGAACTAAAAATAGTACTGGCCAAGTTGAAGGTAGCCCTCAGAAGCTACTTGAAATTCAGTGTGTCTTCCTGCCTTCTTCTGATTACACACTCTAGAAACTCCATGGCACCTTGCTCTGTATTCTTCAATGCAGCTTTCTTCCTCTTCTCTTTATAGACTTGCACAGTTTAGCTTGATGGCCTTTCTCTTTTTCTGTCATAGTAACCCTATTTTTAGGTATATCTAGAACTTTTATAGCCCTCTTTAATTCTGTTTTATCTGACATAAATAAGGTGGAGATTAATATATTGCTGTAACTGTCGGATGTGCTGTTTGAGTGGACAGCTGTTTTATGTGCTGTTCTTGTATGTGATATCCTCCTCAGTTTTTTCTCCATTGCATACTTTTAAACTAAACTTTGAATTACAGTCACTAGGAGAGCAATAAGAGTTTTCAAAGCTTACATTTAGAAGTACCTAGCTGTGTCTCTGTTACTTGTTGAAATTGTGACTTTTTCATTCTTGGCTCGTGGAATATTATGAAAGTTTTAGAAATGGTAATAAAATAGTTTCTACACGTAGCAAAGGTAGAAAGCCTGAAAACCAAAACCCAGAGAAGAATTTTTATTTGTTTTCTTTACAGAAATTTTAAAAAATTCTGATTGAATGAGGATATTAATAAGAACACGCTTGGAACAGCCAGGGGTTTTATAGATGCTGCAAAGCCTGTCCAGGGACATGGAGAAGTTGCAGGCTTTTTAACTCACAGTTCTTGTCTGGACTATCTCTATAAATACCTTTTATTTGTGTCTTATGCCAGTTTAAAAACTGTGTAGGCTTTTTAATTTGGATTTTTGTTCTGATTAAAAAAAAATCTCAGCTGATTACCTTGAAGAATGAACTGTGTTTAATTAAAAAAAATAATGAAAAAAGGCAGTGATGAGCTTGAAAACACCTCTGTGTATGTATAATAAAGCAGGTACGGTTTCCTTTCTTTCAGGATTTCTGAAACTTGTATGGCTTTGGATTCAAACAAAAGGCTAGAAATCGGTGTAATCTTCATATTTCTTTGAATAAGAAGCAATAATGCAACGAAGGCAGGGAAGAGTCAATGCTGGACTGCTTTTGCTGCTTTATCAAATTTCTCAAGTTGGACTCCAGAACATTCCTTCTGTTACCCTTGGGGTGCTTGCACTGAATATTTTTTTCTTTCTGAATCCTGTGAGACCACTGCCTGAAGTGTGTATCAGTGTAAATGAAGGCTTCTACAAAAAGAACTGGCAACGTTTACTGTTTTCACCTGTCCACCATGCAGATGATTGGCATTTATATTATAACATGATTTCCATGCTTTGGAAGGGAATAATGCTGGAAAAAAAGCTTAAGAGCACATGGTTTGCATACATAATTGTAGTATTTTCAGTGCTGATTGGAGTTGTTTATATGGCATTGGAATTCATGCTCATGAAAATTCTGGATGATCCTTCATATGAAATGAATTGTGCTGTAGGTTTTTCAGGTAAGGCACATAGTTTGTCCATTTTACTATGTAAAATATAGGTACTATATTACAATATTAGAGTGCAGAAACTGGATAGGTGTACATTTGTGTACATGTACCCAGTTGTTATGCCAGTAAAGTTATCCTGGTTTTTAATTAAAAGCAGGTACTTTGCTATGTAATTGGGTAGTGTTGAGATCTCGTTCTAAGATTATTATTATTTGGTTTTTTTCAGCAGATTAATCTCTAGTTTCTCACATAGCTGGATGGCAATTTACATGTCCCTTTTCTTGAACGAACAAGTTACATTTGGTGTTACAATTATCCAGGTGATGCAGGTTTATTGTTTCCTATGCTTAATGGCAAAAGGGACTAAGATACTGAAGAGCAGGGAGGACAGATAGGGTCCCCATCCCATGCCTTACAAGAGCTCATGGCCACACAGGTGTGTGTATACAATGCTTTCTCATTTATATTTGATCCTGGAATGACAACATTATTGTCACTGGATAAGTTAAGGAATTTTGCTAACCCTTCTTTTCTTTGGTGTTAGAAGGGAAGAAAAAGAAACCTTCTTCATGTATTTATTCAGTCTACCTATATTGATGTTCAACTCTGCTTTTTCATGTCATCTTTTCCTTGTAGATTTTTCAGATTTTTCTTTTTCAGACAAATGTGTGAGCTTTCTCATGAGGGGAACTTTCTAAAAACATCCTGAAAGTTCAAGCAAATTATGTGAATTCATGCTGTCATACCAGCTATTGCTTGTATAAAACAGATAAAACAGTCGCAGTCAATGAGAAGTAAATAATCATTATTGTGATTAGAAGTATTTTATCTACTTTTTTTTTTTCTCCCAGAAACAAGTGATTCTGGAGTTTATAAAACATGATTTTCCATTCAGAATTTGGGCTTCATGTGTATCTTTGTTTTGTTCTCAGTAACGGCTTTTATCAGCTCACAGAATATTTTTTTGAGTTCAAATAATTTTGTCAATTCTTTCAACTAGATCTTCCACTATAAAATTATGTTTGTATTATATGTTTAAAATCATGTTTTGGATACCTGAATAGGTACAGTAAGTAGGCATATTAAAAAGCAACTTAGAATTGGCTGTTACACAAATAAATAATTTTTATCCTTGGGTTTAAGTTACTGAAAAGTACACTGGAGAAACAGTTTAGAGCTGTAGATGAGGCACACAACAGTGAGCTTCGTGGTCTGTGCAGCTACATGACTCTTCAGTTTCAGTAGTTGTTTGCATAAATACTTGGTCATAAGTACTTTTTACATTATTTCTTCTATTTTGCAGGAGTCTTGTTTGCTTTGAAAGTTCTTAACAACCATTACAATCCTGGAAGAGTCAGCAGTGTTCTTGGATTGCAGATATCCAGTAAATATGCTTGTTGGGTGGAGCTGGTGGCTATTCATTTAATCTCCCCAGGGTAAGTGCATTTAATGTTTCAAAGGTAGGAGAAGAGACTACTTACAAACTACTATCTGAAGTAGTTTGAAATGTATTATGAAGTATGTGTAGTATTAGCTGATATCCAGGTGGAGCAGTGGGACTAAATCAAGTGTTAAGGTTATAGTCTACATTTTTTTCCTAAACATCCTCTATTTTGAGCTCTTTTAAAAATAAGGTATTTAAATACTCTGCCCAGAAGAAGGTATTACTAAGTATTTGAAAGAAAATAACAAAACTTGGTGGACAAGGAAAAGCGACACACATTTTCAGTAAAGTAACCAAACTAATATACTGTGATGCCAGTGGCTTCATTGGCAAAACAGCATTCTGCTCTTTGCTTGCTATTTCTGTCCTTATCCCTTCAGTCTATTTCTTGAAGTCTCTTCTCTTAATTTTTGATAAAGTTATCATCCAGTATTCTACAACTTGTAGCGGTTTCACTGTCCTGCAGCATTGTTCATCATCAATTTTCCTCAATTTTCCTGTGTCCTTCTTGCTGCCAGCACAGTTCACCTGCCCCTACCTTGGTGAGAGCAGTGACTGTCTTCGTTGGCAGATGATTTATGGAATTCTAGTTGCAAATCAGTAATTTTCTTGTATAATATTTAATAACTGTCCATCACATTAGAGAACCTATGTGAAGTACAGATACCAAACTTGGAAACTACCAAATAGCAATTAATAAACAATTTTCCACTTTTCAGAAAGATGTAAAAGAAAAAAAAAGGAAAAAAAAAAGGGTGAGGGGGAGCAATAATGATATTCTCCTTGTCAGACAGTGTGATATAACAGATAGAGCGTTTCCTAGACCAGAATGAGAATGAAAATATTGCTTATGTTAAGCACTGGTTTTATTCCTTTAAGACTTGCTGCCTGATTGAATGCAGCAAGTAATCCTATGCTAAAACACAGAACTGCAGAATGCTCTGTTGCACATACAATTTGAAGTGTGAGCTGGGAAGTCACTTGCATGGCATTACTACAAATATAAACCAGATTTTTCAGTGTCTTGAAAAAAAATATAGGAAAATATAAACTGACATGTTAGCTTAATGTAGTTTTTACTTGGTGATATGTTCAGTATTACTATTTATTTTATTATTAAAGAATAATGAAAGAGCATTATATCTAAAGTGCAACCATGAGCATATTGTACTATATCTGGTAGAGGAAAAACATGAGTTTAGTGGCTGGCTGGTGTTGTTTTTGTTGCATTTTTGCAGAAATGTCTTTGTAAAAGTGTATGGAAGTCCAAAAATAATGTCAAAGAACTTTTATAATTTTGTGGAAACTTACATGACTGAATGGTGTAAAGAACCACTACAGTGTTGCATGCAGTCTTAGTTGTAATGGGCCCATAGAAGACAAGTAGTTAGCTCCAGAAATTCATGTTCCACAACACGTTTAATTATTACCTGCCAACTGCCCTGAAATGAACCATAACAATTGTAGCTCTTGGAGCATTTCTCCTACACACTGATGTGCACCTAGGGCACATTTTAATACTTGAAGTGTCTGATTAAATGGTGTTGCTTTGTAGATCAAGTTGCATAATTTAGTTTTGAAAAAATAAGAGGTCATTAATTAAGGCAGGATATTTGTCTTGTCAGAAGGACATGCAATTTATTTGGACCTGCCTTAGTGGAATGATGCATCAGGATCACCTGAGAATCCATAACCAATGCAGGATTCAAAAGTAATATCAAGGCTATTGAAAGCTTTGATTTGTGTGCTACCAGAGGATTTAGCCTTTTACTGGCATCTGTTAATTCTTTTTTCTTATTAATGTGTTAGTTCTAGGGCAAATCTAAAAGCAGTGTAATATCCTTCTAATCTTTGCCTTCCATAAAGTAAGGATATTGAGATCTAGGCTTTGTATGGCAATCCTTGGCATTATTTTTTTGACGGAAGAACAGGCATGTGAAAAGTTATTTTATATTTAATCTCTGTTTCTTCCAGAAGTAGGCATTTGTTATCTTAAGTCATTTATTCCTTTTGCATGGAGGTACTCTACCTATACTCACTGTTAAAAGAAAAGCTTATCTTTGAGGTTGTTTCTGAGCTAACTCAAACACTTACCAGATTGATAAAGGTGGCGCTTTGGGGTGAGGAAGCTTGACATTACAGGTTTTTCAAAACTCAGAAATTTAAACGCAACAAAGGATGAAAATTATGGGTGAGTGGAAAGCTAGGAGTGGAAAAGAGCAGAGGATGTTGGGTATTTTTTTTTTCTTTTTTTCCGAGTTCAGAAGTGTTGATGTTTGATATTGTGACTGTCCAGCATTGTTCTTTTTGCAGTTTGTCAGAAATTTGCTATTCTGGAGTTCAGAGGATCTTGGAGATATGCAACATTTCAGCAAAAAGATGCATTCACTGCATCTCTGAAAACTGAATTAGGCATTTCTCTAGGCTTCTTTTTTGAGCTGTGTTTTGGTAGGCATCTGATAATATTTTGCATATCTGTGAATGATGCAATCAATAAAATATATAATTCTTCTTACTTGAGATTTTTTCTGAATTAGTTTTAGTCTTAAATTTGTTTCCAAATATTTCTTCAGAACTTTTTCTAAATAAATCATATTGATGTATTGATCTGAATAAGTTCTGATGACTTTTAATTAATTGTTGCTTCATTTCACTTAGGTTCAAGGATCTGCAGGAAATAAAGAGGTTGTTTACCTGTTTCAACTGCAGATGACAGTTGAAGCAGATAAACGTAATACAAATACAGAGATCCCCCCCAAGAAAACTTCGAAACCCCAAACCAACAGCGCAAAACCCCACAAAAGCTAATTTATATAACATTTGAAAATGTAAGAACATATTTTGACAAATGTGTTGCATAGTTTTAATAACCTTAACCTTATGAGATCTTTTGTATATATCTTCTGAGTTCATCTCCTCTTTTAACTTCTCAATTGTTTAATGCTTAAGGATATCACAGAGTTTTCACTGGTTATCAGTCATATTTACTGTTGAACTGTTAATTATTGGGTTGATTAATGGGTATTATTCCTCATGAACAAAAGGGCTAAGAACAACTGATCAAAAAAAAAAAACAACCAAAACCACCCCAGATTTGACAAGGAATGGCATTATGCGATAAGAACTGTTTTGTACCCTTTCATTCTTCTGTCAAGCTTAGCTTTTACTTTTCTATATAATTTTCTCAGTGTGTTACAAAATTATTAATAAGGTTTCCATTTTAAGTACTAATGGCATTTTCTTGCATAGGACTCTGTAAAATAAGCTGACTTTTACTTACGCAATCATTTAATTTGGTTTCATTTACATTCAGGTAGGTTGCTTAGCACTCTATGACCTGCTTTCTAAGCAAGATTAAATTATTTTAGTCAAGTGCTTAAATTGTCATATAGAATTGTCTGCTTGTGTTAATTTGGAAATAAACTGTATAAATACATGGATTTGATTCCCATGGTCTAAAAAAAATATTTTTTTTTTCCAAAATGAAGTTGGTAGTAGTCATTTTGATATTATTCCTTAGTTTGCTTGCTCAGTGAATGTTTGCTTCCTAGCCTTAGAATAGGAATTGCATGGAAAGAAGATCTTTTCACGGAAGACTATAGTGATGGCCTAATCTAAAGACATACTTTTGTTGCTCAATAAGTGGCTTTGTTTTCTGGTAGAATTGCATGTGTAAATAATAATAATACCTACCAGACTGGGGTTTGCTGTTAGGAAGAAGTTATGAAAGTAAGTGATAGGTATGTTGAGTCAGATGACTGAGACCATAGAATTCAAACAACTCGGGATGAATTCACCAACAGTGAGGAAATGATTTGGATTAATTGTAAGGGTACTGGACAATATTAATATAAAAATTACTAGAGGCTTGTAAACATTGTGTTAGGATATCTCATACATGAAAAGTAGTACAAATGGTTTTCCCTCCAGTGGAACCAGTTTTAATGGAACTTATGCAGCTGTATGAAAAAGTGTAATTTTGTTTAGAAGATTTTTCTGAAGTAATGTACACATCAGCTTGATGGCAGATGTCTTCAAGAAAGTGTTTATATTGTATAGTTACCATTAGTATAAAGTGAATGGTTGAGATAAGATCGTTGGGGATATCTAAATTTTCAAACAAGAAGTTAAATGAGACATCATTTGGATTTCTTGGTACCAGGGAGAGCAGTAGTTAATATTGATCAGCTCATTGACATTTAGAGAAAAAACGTGCAGTTTAAGAAGTCAAGAACCTTGTTTATGTTCCCATTCAAAGTTCAGCTGACGTTATGGAAACTGAAAATGGTGCTGTGAAAAAAAAGTCAGTTTCTCTTTATTAACCAGCAGGCAAAAAGGCAGTAGTTTATCATGTTGCAGTCATGGGAATGGTTCTTCATTAGTCCTACTAAAATACTCATTGCAGTCGAGACATAAAAATATTAAGAATAGTGTAAAAAGTCTATTTTGGAATCGGTTGATAATGGAGGTTGCTTTATCATTGATATTATTAGAGTTTTTAATTAGAGCCAGGTTTGGTTACTGAAAGCAAAAAAAATAGGAGTAGCCTCAGTTTTCTCGTTTAGACAAGGAAGAAAATTGGAAATTTTTATGCAAGTGAAAAGAGCTTTGGTAGTATGTGCTTGGACAGGGCTTCTTTACGGTACTTTTGTGATTCCTTTTAAACTGTTTATTAATTTATTATCAGCCAAAGTCTATGGCATTTAGTTCTAAATTATGCATATAATTTTGCATATAATCCTGCCTTGTGGAAAAAAAATGTAGTTTTGCCATTAACTTTAATGTATAAAGTAAAAAGATTAAATTTGGAGCTCCTTGTAGACAAGCAATCCATTGCATGAATTATCAAAAAGGACAATCTACTGAAAATAAAAATTGACTGTAAAATGTAGTAAAATTTCAAAGGGAGTGACATTATTCAGGATTGGTTGTTCAAATATAGTTAAGTTCACTGGAAATAGGAGTATCCGCTTTGGAATAAGGCATGTGGATGGAAGAACATTAATTGCATGTGTAAAGCAGTCATGTAACTTAACAATTCTAATCTACTCTTTTAATAAGAGAATATGGAGGATCTGAGTGAATCTAATCTC
>JBCJKH010057062.1:0-17449 GCA_039877255.1 Loriculus beryllinus | reverse complement strand
GGGGCTGTTTAGCCTGGAGAAGAGAAGGCTGCGTGGAGACCTCATAGCAGCCTTCCAGTATCTGAAGGGGACCTATACGGAATGCTGGGGAGTGACTCTTCATTAGGGACTGTAGTGACAGGACAAGGGGTAATGGGTTAAAACTAACACAGGGGAGGTTTAGATTGTATATAAGGAAGAAGTTCTTTATTGTAAGGGTGGTGAGGCACTGGAATGGGTTGCCCAAGGAAGTTGTGGCAGTGTTCAACACCAGGTTGGACGAAGGCTTATGTGGCATGGTTTATTGTGGGGTGTCCCTGCCCATGGACAGTAACATGGGTGTCCCTGCCCATGGAACTAGATGATCTTAAGGTCCTTTCCAACCCTAACTATTCTGTGATTCTATATGTATATACTCCTGTGTTCCATTTTTCCTGCTTTTCCACTTTAAGGTAGGGTATCACTATCTTTATTTGTCTTAAGGTTCTAGAGCTTGGGATTTTTTTCTTTAACACAATCATTTTTAAAAAGATTTATCTCCTTACTTCATAGTCTGTATTTGTTATTAATCACAGAAACTTCACAGGAAGTTACATACGGAATCCATATAAGTGATGAGATAACACAAGACTCTAGTAGGTGCTAGTGATCTGATGATGAAGGGAAATAGTAATGTTCAGTTTGTTTCATACAAAACCATTTTGAATTATGTAATTTTGAAAAACTTGTGCACACCTACTGTCAGAAACTGGCAATGTTTCTGTATTTTGGTTCTTCAAATTCCCTGTCCAGCTGTCTGGAAGAGAAATTAAAATGTCACCCAAAGCTTTTAATTTTGAGGAAGCACAAATAGAATAGGAAAATGGAACTTTTCTCTTTAGCTTTTCTCAGTTTAGATTTTCTGCGCCCAGGCAAGATCAAGTTGTGTTAAAAGGATGAAAGCTTTGCTCAGTTCTCCAGCCAAGTATATTTTTTATTTCTTTTAAATCCTGTGTGTTTGGGTGAATTATGGGTTGTGTTTGGTTTTGATAAACTTGGTAAATGACCAAAAATTCTGGGTGTCAGCAGGGAAACTTAGAGTGATTGTGACATTAGATGGGATCTGTGTTGTGGTGGGTTATTTCCAGGGCAGATGTAGCTATGCAATAGCACCATATTAGCTGTATATATTACTGCAAGAACTTGCAGGAATATTTTCTCACTTGTTTTCCAGGTCCAAATGTTATTTGAATTTATGATGACGTCGTTTATGGATACTGGGGGAAGGGGAAAGGGGGAGGCAGGTGGAAAAAAGCCTGAAATCTACCTGTTGTTGCTGTTCTAGTGACATTATGAAGTTGTCCTAGTGGTGACAATTGCATGTTAAAAGGAGCTGATGGAAAGTGTCTTTTGATTTCTATGTAAAACTTGTTACTAATAACAGTTCTATGACACAGCAATTAGAAAAAAATAAGATGTTTCATGCATCTTTTTACTGCTGTTTTTCTTTCTCCTGTTGCAAAGGTCTGGCTTTGTAAATTAGAAATTGCTTCATGATATTTATTGTACAAGTAATGGAATTCTAATATTTTTATCTTTTGCAAGTTAAAATAATCTGTAGAAGAAAGGTAACATAAAGGTGATACCTGATTCCACGGTCTCCTACTGAGTAGCAGCAGTTTATTTGCTTTATTTTGTATTCATTTTACAGACTATTATGGCTATTCAAATTATCAGTACGGAACGCCAAGGAACTATTACGATTATACAGGTGGGCTTACTGAAGAAGAGCAGCTTGAAAGGGCAGTGCTAAACAGTCTTACTGAAAGAGGTAGGAATTTTATTGCATTTTATATGTTACGATTCATTCTGGGGGGGGAAGGGAAGACGGATTGCTCATTATTTTCATTGTTTTGGACAAGCCTTTGGAAACAGATGGAATTTTCCTGGTAGAATTTTTGAAGAATGCAATGTGAGGATGCAGTATCGTTCTCTTGTTATAATTGCATTATTTCATAATTGCTTACTGTTTCTTTACCTTGCTACTGTCATAGTAGACTAGCTTTTATAAAAAACAAAACCAAACCAACCAAGCAAAAAAAAAAACCCAACCAAAAAAACTCCCTTAAACTAAGTTGCTGTGCCAAAAAAAAATCATTTTGCGATACTCTAAAAGTTAGTGCGAAGTTGTACATAGAATTCTATTCTATAGAATAGAAAAACCAATGTTGCCAGTATTTAAACTTTGTGTGTACACTTTTGCTTATATAGAAATTTAGTTGACAAGAACTGTACTCGTTTCTTACTCTTCACGCTCTTTTTCTACCTTAAGAGCAGCTTATATTCTAGCTGGCTGAAAGACCTAAAATAATAATAAAAAAACCCCATAGTAATGTTTAAAAATAAAAATGGCCTTTGTTTTTAACTGAAAGTTATTAATGAAATTGGTATAAAATACATTCATTAGGATATATTTTATCTTTTTATAACGCAAGTGCGCTTACAATGCAAGGGAACAAATACTTCGTAGAATTTGTTTTTCAGTTTCTGAAAACTTCAAGACTTGGGGAAAAATCCTGTTTAATAGGACTGGTGGCACATTATTAAATTGGCTTATGCAAAATGTACATCATACAGTTATGCAAAATTTTTGTATTGAAGTGATAAAGAACAGAAATGAATATACTATATACTGTGTGGTATTGAGATAGTTTTTCATATCAAATATTGCTTCCTCTTTAATCTGTTGTGTGTCAATATGGATTCTGGAAATTCAGCCAAAGTCTTTATGTGCTCCTTAACGTAAGAAATCCAGATTTCTTGTAAACTTGGTGAAGCTGTAATGTCTTAATAGTAATAGCCTGACAATATTTCACTTATGTCATCCTCCTCTTTCATAATCTTGATATTCTATCCTCCTGGGTGCAAGTAAGTATTGACTGATTTGGAAAAAGATACAGAAGCCTCTACTTGTAACCACAACCCTTAAAATGTGAAGCTTTCATAATCTTGATATTCTGTCCTTAACGTAAGAAATCCAGATTTCTTGTGAACTTGCTGAAGCTGTAACGTCTTAATAGTAATAGCCTGACAATATTTCATTAATGTCATCCTCCTCTTTCATAATCTTGATATTCTGTCCTCCTGGGTGCAAGTAAGTATTGACTGATTTGGAAAAAGATACAGAAGCCTCTACTTGTAACTACAACCCTTAAAATGTGAAGCACCAGTCATAAATCTCCACTGAGAAATTTGATGTACACCACTGTTACAGCTGTCAGATAAATACCAGGCAAAATATGAAATGAGTATCTTGACAAATCATCACTTTTACTATCAAACCTTCTGTGATCGTATTTTTTATTACAAATAATGTCTTGTTATCTAGAAGATGGTTTTAAAAAGTCAGCAGATTAAGTAAGATTGTGAATAGGAAAAGGCTTTTCCAGCTTGAGAAATTCATTAACATATATTTTTTAAAGTAAATACAGCTTTTTGCTTTATTAAGTTCACATCTATTGTAAGAGTAACTTGGGAGGGAGAAGTACTAACTTTTTTTTGGGGGGGGAAGAGAGAGGAAGTGATTTTTTCCTTTATTTTTTGTGTTCACCTTTATTCTTTAAATGTAATTCTTTAAATGTCCCTCAGCACTGTGAAGTTAGAAACATAAAAAGTAATTCCTACAGCAACATTATTACTGTAGTTTATTTGTTCTAGAAGAGATTGCGATCTGAGCAGTCCCATTTCAATCAACTGTGCTTAAAAAGCTGGTGAGAATCTTAACTTTCAATAAACCAGTCGAGCAGCATTGTGTCCATCCTGTTTGCCCATAGAAAATAATGAGTTACTGTCCATGCTCTTAGGAATACTTAAAAATAAACAAGGTCATATTGATATGTTATCCTCTGTGATTTTGAGAAGGAGTGTGTCTAAAATGGGCTTTTTTGTAAGGGGTACTTTTAATTTTACTGTAATTTTGTACAAGACATTTTATATGATTTTTAACATTGAGAAAAAATTACAAAGCTTTTAATAAGAGTTTTGAAATGTTATCTGCAAGAAGCCATGCTTGTGGTATTTTTGAAACTATCAAAACAAAATAGAAATGGCAATGACAAATACTTATATAGTATGCATTTTAAAGGCTTTTGTGTATTAGTGTGGAACTACTGCAGCTTTCATTTGCAACCTTACATAATCAATATCACTACAGGTAAGTAATTTTTGTCTGCTTGTTGTTTTTCAACAAAGATGATTTTTTGACTCTAAGAGGCAGTATATACTCACTTGGTGAATGCCCTTTGATGAAACATGAGATAGAAGTTAAATAGCATCTCTGTCTCACTGATAAGTAACTGTGGCACATACCAAGTCCCATTTTTACCTTCAGTTTGTGACACCAGCTTTTTGTAACACTCTAGTACTGCCTGTTTTCAGTGTTGAGTTTTTAAATCTCAGGTAAGTGAAGAGGGAAAATGTATCATTGTATTGCTTCTAATATAGTTTGTGGTCAAATATATAGAGATGTTATCAGTGATTACACAGGAGGCCTTTGATTTTGTGCCTTTCCTATCTGCTGGAGCACTTTAGTATGGATAAGACTTTAGAGCTGTACTCTTAAAATATTTCCTTAAGCAAGCTGATTAAAGGTTAATCTTGCCTATAGGCAGGTGCCTTATTTGGCGGGTGCCTTATTTCACTTAGAGAGCAATATAGAGCATGTACTTGATCATACCTGGTTTAGTGGCACAAAGGATGAGATGAAATTTACTGTACTAATGAGTAATTAGGATATTCTTCTCTGTTGGTTAGCTTCAGAAATAATCAATTTGTATGAGCGCTGTCCTTTGAAAGTGAAACATTCTTCCCTAAAGCATGTCATTCACAGTTGCTTGCTATTACATGGATGATGAAACAGGTATTTAACATGAATAAAAAAATACATCAAATAATAGAAAAATTAATGGATGTAAAAAGCAGGTATCGCCATCAAAATTTGGGACGCTCTTTTGTTTTTAATAATGTTTTCCTTTTTTACCCAACTATGACATTTAAACCATCACAGTTGCCTTGTAGCTTGGACAAAAAAAGTACCATTGTAATTTTGACTTAATTTTCCCACCCACTCCTTTGTTGGGCGTATGCATTTATTACAGTTTATAGACCACAAAAATATACCATTATGGATTTGGAATGCTGGTTCATTTCTATAAGTTGTGTTAGTATCCTGCTAAGCTGTTAAGTCAATCAATGGCATAATACAGAATTCCCTGGTTTCAGTTGTTCACAGCTGCAAACTAGTATGTATTAAGACGTGCATCAAATTTAAGATCAGTAGTTATTCTTCTATAATCTCATATATGGGTTCTCTAAACCCACTATAAGGGCACTGCATATCTGTTTATTCCACGTTCAGGCATTCTTGAACTGCAGTTCTATTTTTGTGCTCTATCTGGAAAATTTATAATAATAGCATCTAATGCAACAAAGGAAATTTCTAGGTATGTTTGAGATTTATGTAGGTGTTAGTTTTAATACTGTCAAACTGTCATAATGATTTAGGTCCATTTAGGAAAACTAACTGTTGTTTATTTTCTTTCCACTCCCAGTTTTAGACATTCAAAGATATTCAGATATTCAAACAGGAATCTTTTAAACAGCATTATTTTTTTTTTCCCAAAGATGCTTTGTGGGTGTGTAGGGTTTTCTTTGTTTGGTTGGTTGGTTTTGGTTTTTTGTTTTGTGGTGATTTTTTTGGTGTTTTTTGTTTGTTTTGTTTAACGTAATTCTTAGTGTTCTTAGTTTTGTATTTCTGTATTGGCTGCAAATTACAGTAATTCTCCCCTTTAAGACAGGAAAATAATTTTGGATTTGATATTTAAGATATATGGTTTTCCTGTGAAGTTAAAATATATGCATGTAATTTTTGCTTAGTATATTAGTTTTGGGGTTAGTTTATAACTTTTTTTGCTAGTATTAGCAGCCGTCCTTAAAGTAACCCCAGTATAGAGAGTATACAGGATCTCTTATCTATTGTTTACTTGCAGTTCTACTCAGAAAAAATATCTTGATTAGTGTAGGATGTGGATTTGGATTTTTCTTATGGTGGGTGTTGGTATTTCTTCAAAGTGGAACTTGTGGCTGTCTTTCAGTCTCAATAATGTTAAGAATTCCATGCAGGATCATGTCTGCACAAAAGAGTTTTCCTTTTTCTTGAGACTAAGGTTTCTTTTCTTTAACGTGTAGGTGGTAGTCTTTATAGTTTGTGATTAAAGAGAAATACCTGTAAGTATACATATATAGTTATTTCTCTTATATTTTATGAGACTGTCTATAAATATGTTTCTCTACTTCTAATTTAAAACAAAAAACCCATCCACTCATAGTTTTTTAGGTGGCCAAGGATGGGCTAGTCATAGGTACATTTGTAGCTAGGAAATACCTAGGCATCTGGCTTCTCTATTTGAAATTTTGAAGGTTCACACTTATGTTATCTTCTATTGAGACTGGACTTTTAATTAGTAGTCTATGAAATCTGCCAAACCCATGGAAGGTTGTAATAAAAATGAAACTTATGTGATAAGACTATAGAGAAATGCTGTATAATTAATTTCTTTTTCCAATCTGTATTGTTTTTACTTTCTGCAATTGTAGGAATGCCAGTTATTGCATTTGACTATAATGGTTTTCTGTAGAAGTGTCATAAAATATATTATATGCTCAAATATGCAGTGCATGGTGTCAGATTAAAATACATTTCATAAAGTCATATGCTAGGACTTGCATCTGATTCTTAAGGCTTTTTGGAAGAATGCTTTCACCCCTGAGTAGAGCGCTTGTTCTAAATATCTTTCTAAATTTGCAGCTGTGCTCTGTGGTCCTGATCACGAGCACTTTCTTCAGGCAAATTTCCAGAATATTAAATCAGAAAATTTTTCAACAAATGCTTAAGTAACAGACCACTTGCAATAAGGATAGCATGAGTTATGTAAATGGTTAATGAATGTATACCAATATATTTCTATCTGTCTCTTCATAAAAATAGTAGCTGATGTAGGATTCACTCGTGTCTTAAATTTTGTGTATTTTAGTGAGGGGCTTGGGGGGTGTTTTGTTTAGTTTTCAAGCAGTGCTAGTTTGGCTCAGATACTAAAGTGCAGATAATACTGTTTAGGACCAATTGTGCTTGGTTTGGGAAGGAATGCAGAGGTACAGGGGTACTTGATACAGTTTTGTTCAATGTTGATAGTGTATTCAAAAGTTTTAAATTGTGTAAAGGCTTCCAAGGAATTAGAACTGGGGAAATCAGTTTCTGCTTTTATTTTCACTGTCTTTCTCTTGTCCTGAATGCTGCATTTTTTTCTTAATTTCTTCTGTCTTTAGGATTATTATTACATGTGAATCTGTTTGGCATCCTCCTAGGCGAGGCATGATTTCCTTTCAGGAGCGTGTGTGGAGAGCGTTCCCTCCAATGTCTGGAGGAGAACGTATGAATGTAAGAATGGCTTTGATGGATGAATCAACACTAGAAAATGTGCAAACTGCTAATGTGGACCTCAGTAGTTTTATTTTTATTTGCCTTTTCTATTTTCCTATGCATCATTTTCCTCCTGCCTCTGAACCACCACTACATACAGAAGGGAACAAGTTCAGCAGTTTTTTGGTAAATTGAAAGAACTATGTTCTCTTAAAATATTATTAATAGAAACTGGGTTATGGTCCAATGTACATGTACATTATGCAAATGAATGAGACTGTGTTCCCCATTTCTCTAATGTGGCTTTCCTGAAAAAGTCCTGTCTGTTGCTGTATAGAATAATGCCTAAGGATTTGGGCTTCCATGGCTGCAGCATTCCCGAGTTGTTAGAGGGATAAAAAGACAGACAATAATTAAAAGTAGGGCAACATTCCATGTGAGTGATAACGTGTTTGAAGTTACGATTACAGTGAAAAATTATGAAAATGGAAAATATTGAAGCATTGTGACACTAGTACATGGAGAATAGTTTAGAACATAATTTCAGATTCAGCTTGACACCCTAAACCAGCAGGCCTTTCAAGGCTATTTTGCTTGTGTGTTGTCCTAGTATTTGCTTCTGATTTGCCCTGGATTATAGTACTATGCTGAGATTGCTGTGTTTGGTATTTAACATTCTGGACGTGCTGGCTGTCTTTTCCAGTGCAGCACATCTTTCATTCTTTCTATCAAATGCTTGGTAGTATATTGGCTATTTTTGGAATCAGTGCCTGAAGGGTTAACCTCCTTTGGTCTTTGGCAGCAAGCTGGCAGTGTCGTAACTGTTCTTGGGTTTCGATTATTGCTACAAAAGATTTTGAGAGAAGAATTAATTAATGATTTTATTTGCAATAAAAAGTTTTATAGTACTGACATAAGATATTTATTCAGCAAAAATGTGTACAGAATGCTGGCTTGTTTTTTTTTCTCCCTGTGATTTCCAAGGTAAACGCTTCTGAAGGTACTGCCAATGCAGCTGTCTTTTGGATGGTTTCCCTCTTGCTGAAGTTTCAACTGCTAAAGACAATTAAAATAGGAAAAAAGTATGTTATTAAAGAAATAGTTAAATCTTTGACTGTAGCTTGAGGTGTTCTTCTTACAGTCACACTACATCTATTATAAAAGCATGGTTTGCAAGTGGACGTAGAGGCTGTTCTTGTGGTTTTTACCAAGGACTCAATGATACAAATGGGAGTCTCTCCACTGGCTTCAGTGGCCTCTGGACTTTTAATATTTTATTTCTTTTCTGGTTTTTTGGGTTTTTTTGTTTTGTTTTGTTTTTTTAATAGCCCTCAGTAACTTGAACTTTTTCCTTAAAGAAACAAATGTTCCTTTCACAGAGGGTTTGGAGGGTCCACTTCTGGAGAACAGGCAGTTCTACTTAACAGCTGTGGGTATAATTAGAAGAAGGTGTGTGTGTGCTGCATAAAATCACTGTGTTCCACTCTGGAGAAAGTGGGAGTTGCTGTGGCGGGACTCCAGTCTGCATTGGTGTTTCTGTTCATCCATCTGGGGTTTAGTCTTGGCATTGGCAAATGGATATTGTTTGAGGTTTTCTTTGTTGTTGTGCATCTTTGTTAGGCACGCAGAAATGCAGCAAGAGAAAATCTGTGGTGATTTTGGTTTTGGGGCTTTGTTGGGGGGGAGGTGGGGAGGGTTTGGTATCGTGTGGTTTTGGTTTGGGTTTTTTTTGTTTGGTTGGTTTGTCTGTTGTTTGGTTTTGTTCTTTTTTTGTTTTGGTTTGTTTTTTTGTCTGTTTGGTTTTGGGTTTTCCCCAAAATGTGGTTTTATATGTTTTATGCATGTTAACAAACTTGGTCTGGGGATGCTTTTAGAGGTAAACTAAGGTCAGTGAGCATTCATAACCTTAGATTTGCCCATTATTTACTATTTTAACTCTTGTGTTATCATTGGATTTAGTCTACAGATACTTTATTCATTGGGAATCTCTTAAAAATTATATTCTGAACCTTTTTCTGAATGTCTGACTAAATAAATCAGTAATTTATGGTAGCTTCAATAAAACTATATATATAAAAATAACATTTTCATATTATATCTTATTGTCCAAAATCATGCTTGCTTCCTTGTGTTCTGAAAGCTGTGTTCTGGTGCGCTTCACTTCTATCCTTTATTTTCTATTTGGGGTCTCTAGCTGACATTTTAAAATTAATCTAATAATTTTAAGCACTCCATAGGTTCCCTGTTGCTGTCAGACTGCAGCAGCAGGATTTAGGAGTATGCTCAAAAGAAATACATTGGAAAATTTTCCTTCATATTCAATTGGATATGCCTGTACAACGTTGTAGACATTGTGAGGGGGCTCAACTTACCCTGAACGCTGGCTAGACATGAGCCAGCTCTGATCAAGAAGTCTTACTTTCACTATCTCAGGAAGTTTTACTAATGCAGTTAGTTGCATTTAGCAAGCTTAAGAACAGTCAGGTATGACCCTTTTCATTTAGTCAATTTTTGACACATTGCTATGGCTGATAATGCTTTAAAGAATGGATAATGCATTTATTTAGTACTTTTTTTAAACTTCATGTGAAGCAATGTTTGGATGAAGATTAGAATTTAGTTGAAAAAATACAATTAAGTTTCAGGATACCTTTAATAACAGTTTAAGAGAAAAACATAGCCCATGTGCCTTTATTTAATAGAGAACTTGCTGTTTGTAATTAAATAATTTGCCAAAATTATTTCTGATCCTGATGGTATTTGGGATTTTTAGAGCTTCTGAGACCCATTAGCACATACTGTTTAATTCTTTTAGTTCAATTTTTTTAATAGATTATAAATACACTAGTAAGGACATAACTTGTGCATAACTTCAAAGTTCTAAGCAACTCTGTAGGGGTAATGAGATTTAATTTGCATTCTTTTTGCCAGAGCAGCTTTCAGCCTTTTCAGTTCTATTTTGTATAAGTGGTTATCCTGTTTTGTTCTTGCTGTACTCCCTGTCTTAGATCTCATTTTTAGTGCTTTACTTCGCTGTATTTTTGCCAGTATTCTTTACTTTGTCTATGCAGCTTACTGTAAAAACTGTTTCGGAGAATAAAATACAGGTTATGTGAATAGCAAAATAAGTAATTTAAGTAATTTTATCAAGTAACATGTCTAAATATCGTTGGTGGAATGGAATTGGAAAATATGTCTAAACACTAGTGAATATGCACTAACAAACCAACCAAGGAAAGAAACTGCATAAAGAAGAGTATGGAATAACATGAGGTCTCCAATTCCAGATTTTTCAGTGAAGGATGTACTGCAGATGTTTGAAATAGATGAACATACACTGAAGAAACAAGGAAAAAGATACCTTGTTATTTGCAGCTGAACAAAAGACTTCTTCTAGATTATGATAAATACACAGCCTACCTGAATTTCTTTGTGTAACTGAAGTTATTCTTAGCTTTCTTACTACTCTGAAGAGGAACAGATATCTATTTCTTAGCCTAAAGATAGGTTAAGCAGTCTATGTAGGTCAAGTGTTTTTTTTTTTTGAGTTGCTTAGCAAATGCCTTTAAATACTTGGGAATGAAAGATATATTGGGTTTTGTGTATCAACCATTTTAAGTTTAGTAGTTTAGCTTGTGTAAGAGAACTAAGAGCTGGATAATTATTAGACGGTTGTGAAATGCAGTGACATTATATTACATCATCTCTCCTGTAGTATTTTTAGCATCCAGCTAGATGGTAGTTGAAGGTAGCTATAAAACTAATTTCTTTAGCCCTTTTCTGGAGAGCATCAAGTCCACCAGTGGTCTATATCCTCTTATTTCTGCATTGTAGTGCTGATTAGTTGTTTTGAATGCATGATCTGAGTGTGCAGTTAACTTGTGGCTTTTTCTGAGGCACTTACTGATAGTCTCTAAAAATGTTACCAGTGTGCTTTTAACAACTTGTTACTTTAACAAGAGTCTGTTATTTTGTTGATATTGGTACCACAAAGATGAGATTTTGAGGCATTATTAAAATAGTTCTCTTTTAAAAACAAGGGAGAGAGACTGTGTTAAAGGTTGATCTCACTTGCTTATCTAACAACCCACTTGTATCTGTGTTAAAAGCAAAATCTTTCATGTCTGTGTTTTGCAGAGAGAAAGATGAGAGATTCAAAGATTTGCTATGTTTTTTCCAGTTGTAGCTCTTGTCTGGCTTCTAGTGCAACATAAAACAGTGTTTTGTTTGCCTCAAGTCTTCCTGGAAGCCTCCTAGTCCTTCTAAAGTAGGAGAGGAGGAAAGATGATGTTGCATGTGCACTTCCTTTCCTTAGGATTCTCTATACAACTCAATAAATCAGAAGGTAGCTGCTTAAACTCACCTTAAGACAGCACACTGTGCATTTGCCTCTAGGTTCTCTGTGCCCTCCAGTTTACTACTTCCAATTCCATATGCATCAAAAATACCTGATTATGCATTAAGAATACATGTTTAGATGCTTATAAAAACTGAGAGAAAGCCTTAAGTGTTCTTAAATAGAACACTAAATATTGGTATTTTGTATTAAAAAAATAAGGTAAATCAGGTGTATACCACAGATACGGCAATGTGATGCATAGTATGTAATCTGTAGCATGCTGAAGAGTAGGTTGTGAACTTTAATTATATCCTGCCATTATATGAGCTAGCAGGGCACATACTATTTATAGAAGAAATACATTATATGAAACTGGTGTAAATGAAAGCCAAGCGAGTATTCTAAGTTGGTGTGATGTGATTAAATATTTTCAAACCACCAGTACTAAATAGGATTGATAAATAATATAAATCTTACCTATTTTAACCATCTTAATTTGTTTCCTGAGGAATGCCATTCTGGGACCCCCGAAGGACATAAACAGATTTTTATCTTGAGAGTTCTGTACTGAAGGGTACCATATGTAGTCATCTTCCCACACATTTTTTCGTATTTCCATTCTCTTCATTTCAGGAGAGAAAAAATAGCCTTCTCTTTGTGAGCCACAGGAAGGTTACCTAAGGGTAGAGACACAGATGGTTTATACTGTCTGTATTTACTAGAAGAAAGGTTTGAAGGGGCTGAACAGCCATCCTCGCTTTGGTGATCTATCTTTAGACTTGAAACAGTTCCTAGAAAAAAGATTGGAAAAGGTTGTTGGGTCTGTGACCTCTTAGGTTAATGAATGCAGCATTTCTTACTCCTTTGACAACAACATAGGTACAGATGCTGATGCTCTGTTATGTAATCAGACATGATGATATAGAAGATGCAGTGAAGCTATTGAGCTGGGAAAAATGGTAACATCTACATGAGATGATCCTAACTGTCCCATTTGCAAGTACCCAAACTTTTAATAAGACTTACCCAAAGACTTTTAAAGTCTTTAAGCATTTTGCTGGCTGCAGAAAATACAGTTTCTGGAAAAAGAAGATGAAATCCTACAATGATCTTGCTGTGAATTATAATACTTAAATATAAATTGTAGAATGTTTTGGGTTGGAAGGGACCTTCAAAGGTCTTGTCCAACCTTTCTGCAATGAGCAGGGATATCTTCAACTAGATCAGGTTGCCCAAAATCATATCCAGCCTGGCCTTGAATATCTCCAGGGATGACGCATCTACCACCTCTCTGGGCAACCTGTGCCAGGATTTTAGCATCCTCACTGTGAAAAAATCTTCATGTTCAGCCTGAATCTCCCCTCTTTTATATTAAAATCATCACCACTCATCACAACAGACCCTGCTGAAAAGTCTCTTCTCATCTTTCTTATAGACCTCTTCTGTGTACTGAAAGGCTGCAATAAGGTGTCCCCAGAGTCATCTCCAGGTTGAAGAAACCCAACTCTCTCAGCCTTTCCTCATAGGAGGGGTGCTCCAGCCCTCTGATCCGTTTCTGTGGCCCTCCTCTGTACCCTCTCCAATAGGTCCATATCTTTCCTGAGCCTTGGCTGTCTTAAGGCTAGATTTCCTGTCATTCACACCTTTCAAAGGCTGGGAAAATCAAGCCACTATTATCTGTATGTACACTTGTACATTAAATTATTGTATCTGAAGCATCTGTTAAGGGCTCTCCTCTTGGTACAGACAAGTCTTTTCTGTCAGATCAGAGCTCTCTGCTTTTTAGTTAGCTGTATGGTACTCACCGAGTTAAAAAGAGATTACCATTTCTCTGTACTTATCCTCCACAACAGTTATTTATATGATTATTTTCAACAAAACGACATGAGTCGTTTGCCCTTTGCGTGGGTATGGAAGTGTTTGTGTAGTTTGGTGTTCGTATGGGTAACACGTTCACTAGTACCAGGAGAATAATGAAGCTGAAAACTGTAAGCTAATCAACTGCAAGCTAGTTCTTCTTTAACACAACTAAAGGCAGCACGCAAAAGAAATACAGGCACCCTGCTTTGTCATACCATCACTATGTATTTCCCACACTTACATTCTTTTATCTAGCAGCATCAGTATTTATCAGGCACCTAATTGCATGTTCTGCCGGTCAGATTTTCACAGTTTGGTAGCTTGATAGATTATTCCTGAAGCTTACAGAAACTGTTGTGCAAATCCTATTATCTAATCTAAAACTAAGGCCATTATTTCAGGAGGAAAAATCAAGTGGGTGTCTTTGATCTAACACTTCTGTGGCTTGTACCGCAAGCAGAACTTAAAACCCATGTGGAGGTTTTGTCTGCATGGCTCACCCTGTAAGATGACCAGCTGATATTTTTCTTTCTTATGTTGAATTTCGTGCAGGGGAGCAAAAACCACACACTTCACAGACATTCTACGGTATTGTTACACTGACAGAATGGCATGTTTCAAATTGGCCTTCCCTCTGATCTTGGTGATTAGAGGGCAGTGTATAGGTGAAGACTAAATGGATGGCTCATTTGCACTGCCATCTGGCTCAATAAGTTTTGCTTTGCTGTTCAGCAAGGCTTGCTGTGCCACAGACTGATCAGTCTCCCTGGTGTTTCTGTGAAATCTGTGTGCTGCTGTGTGGAGTGATCTGTTTGCATTTGCAGTGAGTTCGGATGGAGGCTCACATTTTGTATTCAAAAGAGAAGTTCTGAATTATATTTTAGACTCATGTAGCTAGAACTTCTTATTCCAGTGATGTCAAATATGCCCCTTTACCTGAGTGCTCTCTTCATGGCACTGAAGTTGTCTTTGATTCTGGGGTTTGGGTTTTCTTTTCCCATTATCTACTGATAAGAAAAACTAATACTTCTCTTTACATTTGGGGGCTTGCCATTTCCTCCAAAATATTCTAAGTGATGTTGCTAACAATGTTGGGATTTTTTTCACCTCTTCCTGTCTGCTCTTCTAGATCATGCATCAGGTTGACTGCAATTTTAGTGTTTGAAGTGCTGATCTGGCACAGGGGACTATGAGCTTATCACTGTTACAGTGAAAAGCCTCAAAGAATGTGCTGTGTGTGTCCAAGTGTGATAGTGTGGTGTTGCAGGTGCCTAAAATGAGAAAAACACTACACAAATTTTATTTGATAAAAAGGTAGGCAAAGCTTAGAGGGTTCTTGCATAGAAGATAGAGCTGTGTTAGTTGTTTGGCTTCAGGGTTAAGATGTTGGTTACGCAGTTCTTGTTTGACAGACGTTCTGTTGCAAAGCACTGTTTGCAGTATCACAAGTTCTGGATTCAGGACTGGTTTAGTAAAGGAAAAACAGTGTCTGTGTTCAGTGGCTTTCACTTTGCTTTCCTCTTGATAGAACCCAATGTGACAGAAAAACTGCTAGGCAAATAATCCCTAGGTTTTGAACCAGCCAGGCAATAAACAACTCCATAATTTTCAGTGCAGCAGTTTCTCTAGAGCCCATCTGTTTCAAAATAACCCTATTTCTGCTTACAGTGCAGAATACTTTATAGGCTGGAGATTGTCCTTATTTCCATGGTGGCCTGTGCAGCTCCAGTGCCAGCTGCTGGGTGAGTCGGCAATGTCTCTGGACCTGGCAGGAGCACCTACCCACTGCTGGCTGCCTCCCTGCCAAGGTACAGTGTAAGGCTCCAAGATGTCATTATTTAATCACTTTCTTACTTACTGATGGAGACTTATGCACATAATTAAATGGGTGAATTTAATATTGTGTCCTTTTGTTTCATTTCTCGAAGGAGGAGAAAAAGGTGGCCCAGTTGTAGCTGTCATCTTGAGCATCGTTTTCTAAAACAAATGGATCTGCATGGGTTCTAAGTTGTATAATTTGTATTGTTCCTCAGGCATCCCTGAACTGCTTAAAGCAACTCAGCATGTAATGCTCTCTAGCTTTTTTGGTTTTTCACTACAAGATGATTAGATCTTTCAAAATAGTGCTTCAAGTGTGAAACTTTGTTTATTAAAAATATAAATAAAGCAGGTAATAGAACTTAAGTTATAAACCAGAGGTTTTTCTTAAGAACCAGAAGAATAATTAGTGGGTGCAGAATTTTCAGTGCAAAGTCTCCACTCTCCTATAAGGTACGGCTGATAGTCCTATATAAAGATACATTTTTCTTTCTGCCTTTCTTGCGTTTTTTAAATGGCTGTGTTAAACATGCCAGGAACTTGAATCCAGAACTGGGAATTTGACTGGTACCGAAAGACTATGACAAACTAGTTTTATTGAGGGATTCCCCATGGCAATAGTATCCTTTGACTTGAGAAGACATCTGCTCAGTATTTTTTTCTTTTTCTGTGTTGTTTTAATCAAAAAAAAAAAAAAAAAAAAAAGAGTGCAAATTTGAGTAACAGTCTGAAAACCTGTGTTGGTTTTGGTGTTTTTTATCTTGTAAAAATGGTCTCATGGCTCAGCATAAACAGTTTCACAATCGACTTTCCAAAATTGATGTTATGGTTACTGTACAAGCAGCTCCCCATGTAAATTTTGACATACATTAAGTGCTGAAGGAAGACTGGGAAGTGAGGATAGGCAAATGCACTCAGTGTCAGCACTGGCAGTCCAAGCTGATGAGTTGTGTGTGACTGATTTTCTGAGTGCAAAACATTCTCAGTTTTCTCAACAGAGATGCTGCTTATTGATAGTGGGGAAAATAAATGTTAGAGAGAGGACAATCAGTGTTGTCACCTCCATTTCAGACTGTGTGTCTGTGAGTAATGAAATTCAAAGTTTTGATATACCGAGTAAACTTTGAACCAGTGCTTAGTGCGTTATACATTATGCCTGTAGAGGACTGTAGGTTCGGAGTAATGTGCTGTAACATATAACTGCAGTATTTTAGGTGTATTTATTTTGTATGTGGATGAAAATGTTTATGGTTGTTGAAGTTGTATCTAGATTGCACTAATGCAGGTTTAGTTAAACCAGTGGCAATTACAGACATCTTGTTTTGGTCCAAAGTCCTATAATTGTAAACTGCAGTAAAAAAACCCCGCAAAACCCCGCAGAGTGACAGGAAAGGTGTGGAGGGTTTTGGTTTTCTGTATTCACAGAGCACAGTTCTAGTTCACAATAAAATTAGTTTTAAAATATGCCATGTAAGGGTTAGTGTGGTGTTGTACCTTTTTTGTACTATATTATTTGGGTTTATCTGTTGCAGCTGTTTTTGAAATACTTCAAATACAATCTTAAAATCCATTAATCTTGACAGTTTTTTGCTGATGTTTCTTGCACAGAAGTCCAGGTGTTGGTTAGATAAAGGTGCTAACTCATAAATATTTTTCTTGTAATTTAAAAAGTGTCAAGGGGCTATTTTGGGTAACAGGATAATTAAAATAAAAATATATATAAATATATGTATAAAACCCCCCCATGTATTTAAGCCTTCATATTCAGACAACTTCATTCTTCACTATTGTTTGATGTAAAATAATGTGTTCTTTTGAATTTAAAGCTTTTAGAAATACCTTGTCAGTCTTTTATTTTTGGTTCAACATAAAATAGCATTTTATGTCTATTTATAGCATCTCATTCTATTTCCAGTGATTAGTAAAGTACATCTTGCATTTGAAGTGTTGAGCATATTTTATGGAGACTCTGCAAGTATTTGTTTTAACTGTAAAAG
>JBCJKH010057060.1:0-15942 GCA_039877255.1 Loriculus beryllinus | reverse complement strand
AAATGAAATTAACCGTCTGGCAAAAGAGAATTTCCTACTTTTATACCAGGACTATCAGGTGCTAGAAGAAAATAATTTGTTTCTTAAGACTGCAGATAACTTCTTAACAGAAGGCCAGAATGAGGTGATTTAAGTTAATCTCCTTTCCTTTGCACATAATCATTTCCTGCCTCACCAGATGGCAGATGGTAACATCTTTGAATGTGCAAATGCAATCACCATGTTCATACATGAGGGCTGTGTGATATAACTATTAAAAAGCTAGTGCTATATGATAGTAAGGGATGAATTCAGCACTCTAAACATTGGCAACTAGCATACTTAGACACTTCATAGTGTTAAGTCATTCACATGGGGTTAGCAAATAGGATGCAGGACCTAGGGAAGACCAAAACCCTCTTGGAGCCACAGCTGGTGGCCAATAAAAGTGATGCAAAAAGGTATTAGATCTTTGTATTTAGTCAACTGAATCCAGACCTGACTGACATAACAACTAGGAGAATATGTCATTTGAGAGACCTAAAAACCATGTTATCTGAAAGTAAATGGAAGCACTTAGAGTCAGCATTTCCATGAGTAAGTGAAAGTATAAAATAGCAGAAATGAGTATCAGCCATTGATTAGGTAAGGCCAGTAGCATACAGCAACCAGAACCGCACTGCAAACAGAGCTAACTGAAATTTAAAACAGACAAGCGAAAAAGCAACAAATTCTTTCATGGACATGAAATCTATGCTGATGGGGTATTTTTCAAGCAGTAAACTGTTGCCAAACTCAAGCGAAAGGAAAACAAAAAAAAAGAGTTAATTCACGCAAAATGCTCAAGACCTTTTCTACTCTTTCCAAAATGCTCATCAGTCTCCATTCCTTCTAACCACCTTAGCAAGCCTTGATGTGCCTTCCTGAAACACACACCTCAGCCCAAACCACAAATTTTACTTTAGCTGAGATCAAGATATTGGGTCCAGAATGACAAATGCTCCAGAAATTTAACAGCTCCACAACATAGCACATGATCAAATGGTCTCTTCTGGCTTTATATTCCACATCGCTGGACACCAAGGAGGAACAGTGTATTATCACTTTTAATTTATAGTTCACATAAATTCCAGGATGGCTGAGTCAAATACAACCCAACAGAGAGAAAATGGGTTTTATCGTCTTTAGCTGTAGCTATCCAATCTCAGTAAGTTATCCAGGTGTTCTGTAATCAGTGGAGGAGAGCTGGTGATTCATTTCCAGCTGCAGTAGGCGTAGGCACCCTTTATGGTGGTGTTTTCTCTCTCCATCTCACTTTCCATAATGGGATGTTGGGCCACCAGCTAAGATCAGACACCTACCTTCTAGGCTGCCAGGCAAGCTGTGATTAATATGTTACTGCTGATCCAAATGATTCTCAGCTGTTTCATATTCAGCAGCTCCAGAAACACATAGGCTGTTCACTTTCTTGTCGTTCTGATAACTGTTCATTTGAAAGAAACAAATCCAGTGTGAGCACTTGCCAGGTCTTACCCAACAGAACTTACTAATTCCCTGCAGGAGAGATGCATTTTCATATTATCACAGTTGGAAACAGCAAAACTAACCTTTTAAGTTAAAATAATAAGGAGAAAAGCAATAAGAGGAATCGTAGATACAACTCCCATTAAAAACCTAGAAGATTAAACAGGAAAATTACAAGAATGAAGAGGAAAAGTCCAAAGTACTTTTAAACAAAACCAGTATTACCTTTACCTACCCAAATTCAGAGCTGAAAATAAATGACTCCTGCCAATTTCTACCACTCTGAAGAGTGCTGATTTACATTCTAGCTGGCAGTTCTTAAATCTGCAGCTATTGTGGCTCAGTTCTGTAACAACTTACTTATAATCATATAAAAAATTAACAATGAGCTGGCATAAATGCAGGATGGCAAACTGCAAGTCATACAGGATAGAATGTGACATATTTAACAAATTCTGAAGTTTAGGGACAAGGGACACCCATTTGAGCTTGTTCCTATTATCCTAACATCAATGTACTTTATTTCTCTGTCTTCATCTATTCATGCAATATTTCTATAAATAGCCCCTCATAAGTATCTAGATATATAAAACTAAGTAAACTTATTACTACAAAGAGAGAAAAGACAGGCAAAAATTATCTCTGGACCTCTTAACAGCTGGGGGATTTTGTGTTAGGTTTGCTGTTCTTCCATTTCTGCTTGCACTTCAAAGCCAACTGGAATTGTAGAACTAGAAATTTCGTCTCTTTTCCCTGAAAATTGAAGTAAAATAATGTCTCATCAAAATGCTCTGCAGAGAACTGACATAGTTTAATTAAATAAAGTTGCTTCAGTGCTTTATGGGAATTGAAGTTTGGTTTCTTTATGTTTCCAGTCTTCTATCAGAAAAAGCAGCAGTAAGATCTGGAACAACCCTCAGTCAAAGCAAGATAATGCCTATGCTGTAATCAGACATGGAGAACCAGGAAAACCTAAGAGAGTAAAGGAATCCCAACAAAATTAGCTCACATATGATATCACTAATCATTTAAAACTTAGAAGCTATAAAGCACCAAAGACATTCTTCTGAAGGTGAAGCAGTCAAAACCAACCATCCTAGTAACTGAAGGTGACTGATGTCTCTGGAGATAAGACTGCTGTGAGCTACAGCAGAACACACACACCAGGAGCTGTCTCTTCTGCTATATTCTCCCTTCTACCATTTATCATGTAAGTGAAACAAGAGCTTGAGGGTTTTCTCTTGTCTCACTTTAGATACACTGCAAGATACCCTGGTCTGCAAGACAACACCTGCATGCTTTAAAGAAAGCCAAACCCTTATTCAGGTGAGCAACCTTGTATAAAAGACATGCTAATTCACCTCTAATTGAACTGTTGACACTAAATATGGAACTTGGATTACATTAATTTGGATTACATCTGGATATCTATCTCAGCAAAGTAGTGAAAACTGATGGTTCCATTTGTTACAATGAGCACGTGTTGCTGTGTCTCAGGAACCTGCACACAACTCATGAATCTGTCTAGATCCATGAAAGAATGCTAACTCAATGAATCCTGCCTGGGAGAATAGCTATGTCCAGCTCATGTTAAATTCCTATTTTCTCTAATGTCTCTTCTATGGGGGTAAACCACCCCCTACACACACACACCCCCCAGTAGAGTAAAAATAGCTATTAAAAGTACAGAAGCATTGCCACTTGGGAGGGATTCCCAGAGGAAAAAAAAAGAACAAAAGAAATTCAGAGAAGGAAGAAGCTCTTTTTGCTGTATCAATAACATAGCTAAACAGAAGCCGACAGTAAAAAGGACTCCTGAAGTCTAAGAAGTCATGCAGACAATGGGTGATCTTCTTGGAACACTGTCACTTGCAGCCAAAAATCCTTTAGAACAGGAAAAACACTTGAGCAAGAAAAGAATTCATGTTATTGTTTTGATTAAACCAGGAACGGCTGGATTTGGAACACTTTGCATAAAGCTTGGGGGCCTGATGCTCCTACTGGCACAAACCCATGATGAGCCCACAGGGTTCAAGCTTGAGACTGGGTGCCTACATTACAAGGGTCTCTCCAGGGAGCAGAGTTAGTCTTTGTTTGGAGGGTGAGGGATGGCTGGACCAGAAGATCCCACTTCCTTGAAGAGGTGAAAGAAGTTACACCTGCAAGGAGAGGCCAAAGAGGTGCTGCTGAGATTCTTTAGACTCTAAAACTATAACGAACTGGCCACATCTGAACAGGGAGAATTGAACAGTTATGTTGTTATAGCAAGGCCCTTGATGAGAACTTTCCTCAGTACTAATCCTACTGTGGCTTTATTACAAAACACACCAAAGCCAAACCCAGCGATGTAACAGAGCTGCCCATGAGCATGACCGGAACTTTGAGAACAGCAATCACAATCGATTGTGCCACTTGCATTGATTAAATACCCAGGCACCTTAACAAGCAGCAAACCAAGATGTTTTACAATTTCACATTATATACAAGAAATATCTCATCTGTTTCAGCTGTCTCACCAGCACACCTTGAAACAGATATGACATGCTGAGACTGTTAACCTGTGTCTGCTGCCAGAAATGTTAAAACAAAACTTGTGTCTCAAGTAGCTCAGTCAATCTGAACAATAAAAGCTGCCAATGGAATGCCATAAATCTGTAAAATATTCCTCCTTAGAGTTTATGAGCTTTGGGTTTGCCTGAACGAGGTGTTCTCACTACACACTGTGTAGCCTCAGAACACCAAGACCGTAAATAACTCTTTCCAAAACTAACTGAAATCTACATATTTGAGCTAACCATGTACCCCTGCAGTTGGGAAAGGATTAGCCTTTCCTCATGCCAGGAGCTTGCCTTGCATTGAAGAAGATAGCACAAGTCCAATAAACTACATACTTGATGCAGCACCAGCCATGTGGATGTTTAGAGTCAACTCTATTGATATTCTCTCATGGAAGTAACTCACGTCAGAGCCCTGTGGCCTGCGATCCAAATACAACAAGAAAGTTTGCCCTTCAGTTTATGTATAGATTCATAACTCGTACAGGCTGAATTCACCTTCTGCATATTGGGAACTCATTTCTAAGTTGACATGTGCAGCAGTTTGCGGTGATGTTTCATAGCTCGGTTATTATAGCCTTGGAAAGGAAATATGGATGGTCATTAACAAAACCAGCGCATGCAAAGCCATTACAAAGGAGCATTAGAAATCATCCAGGGTGGAAGAAATACCTTGATATAAAAAGCAACTCTTGCCAAAATAACATTCCAAATTCTGGGGAAAGAGAGTGAACTTACCCAACAAAAACCATTTCTAATACCAGCCTCAGGACTTTGACTTTAGAGCTGTGTGATGGATTCCCAAATACTTTACTCAGCATCCTTTCATTGAAATTGCTTCATGTTAGATTTTTCCTCCTCACGGTTTCCATCCTGTAGTCAAACAATTAAGCAAACCTCTGGGTCCCTCATTCAAGTTTGCGTCACATAAAGCCTTATCCCCGATAACACAAGCTTTTAGGAGCTTTTATTTTGTAGTTAATTGCTCTATTCACAGCATGCAGTTGGTAGAATTGCAGGTTTGGGAGCGGAGCTATTTTAAATATAAGTTAATATTCACTAGTACTCTTCTTTTTTTTTTTTTCAATTTAAACTAGCAGGGTAATTTACCTGTTTCTCCTTTTAAACCACATTACCAGTCTCCACCTATCTGATGCAGGATCTGAAGCATGTTTGTCGTCCAAGTAAGCCTCAGAAACCCAGGTAATCACATTACCACAGCAAAGGAAATAGCTGAGGAGCACTGCTTTACACAGACGATTCAAGGGCATCATTCTGGTCTCTATATCATGGTGGCTGCCAGGACCTCAGAAATGTAATCAGCAAGAGAAATCACTATGACTTCAGATTCTTAAAGTTAATTTGAAACATAAAAATATGTCTTGGGCATTAAGTTTTCTAAACAAATTGAATCTTCTCTATTGTAGAAACATTAAAAATCATTTAAATACATCTGGTTTATACATTATAATAGTCACAGATAAACAGCTGTGGTTCTTAGTGATTCCATAACAATATCCCAATGACATTGAACATTATTTATAATAGAGCAATATGACCAGATCATTTGGTTTAATATCTGCAGTGTTATTTCTGTACTTTATAACCCTCTTGGAACATGGACAGGCTTTATGAGACTACATGTTTGTTTGGGACACTCTAGGGTCTGATTTGCAATATACTGGATGTCAACATGCTTCACTATGGTCCACAGAGATGTGTAATTACTTGAAAGATTGACCCTTTAGTCTCCTTGTTCATGTTTCCCTCAGTTTCCATATGCCAGTAAAGCCATTGCCGTATTAGAAAGGCAAATAACTAGAAAAGAATGAGAAGCTGAAAAAGCAAGTCTCTGCCATCTTCAATGCTCACATTCTCTAGTTTTTTTCTTCTCTATCTTCATAATCCCACTGCCCAAAGGAAATTGCAAAATCAAATTACCAGTCCACGTGAGCTCTGCAGCAATGGAGTTTATTGTCAGCAGGAGCTGCACCTCTTCAGGTACAAGCAGTTGTTTTAAATGATTTCATGGTCAGAGAGCATCTATGCTTCTGGCGATGATGCTTCTTAAACTAAAAGCTGAAGCATTGGCTTGTCACCACTAGTCACAGTTCAGTTGTGTTTCTGAACATGGACTCCTGAGTTCACTATGTGTGATGGTTTAGCTGAACACTGTTGTATCTCAGATTCTCTCCCATTATGGATCTTATCAACCAGCAGATAAACATCCCAGCGTCCCAGCTTTCTGTTTGTGAGTGAAGAACTCTAGCATGCACATGGGGAGGAAGCCTTTAAACTGGGCCTCTCACAACATTTGTTCTGCAGTCAGTTTTATAATCAACACGTGTCAGGCTGGAAGAGACTCAATCCTCTGAAAGCCAAAGCAGATGTCCAGATGACAAGGTTTGATTGATACCTGATTTCAACAGATTATTTTGACATAAGCTGTTAAACCCTCAGGCCACTTGTTACACCTCTTAACATGTGTCAGCCCCAGTTGTCCCTCAGCTAATGTCATAAGCATATGATTCCTACCAACAGCTTTAATAGAGGGATGTGGATTCACACAGAAATGCAAACTGGAAGCTGATGCAAAACACATCAGAAGACTCAAGTGCAGTACCAGTTATTTCATACTCAATCAATAAAGACCCTTTAACACCTACAGGAAGGTACTAAGAGCCCTGAAGAACTGGGGAGGTTGAGGTTTGTGGACAGGGATTCAAGGTGGTAAAGTCGCGTCTGGAGTGTTCAATACTTGTGCTGCACTGAAAGCACTGAAATGCTGCATGCCTGGAAGCAGAGATAAATCACCAGAGACAAATCGATCACTAGAGAGGAGAACAATACTCTGAAGATAAGAGGAAAACACACAAGTGTAGGTAAAGGAATCTAATCTAGCCATGCATGTCAGGGCTGGATTAACAAGGTTTGCTTTCAAGAGATCAAAGGACATTGATCTTTCTAACATATCAGCCCTACAGAGAGGAGGAGGAGGATTTTCAGAAGTTAGGTAATAAGAGAAAAGAGACAGCAATAAAAGTCCTCTCTGCATTTCTCCACCTAAATCCTTCACTGTTTTCAAGCATTTTGAGATTTACATTATGGTTCAAGGTCTCCTGCTCTCCATGCAGCTTTTCCATAGGCTGCTCTTGTGCAGCCACCTTCTTTTAGTCCCAACTGAAACTAAAAAGGATCCTTTTGCTGAAAGTATGTTTCTCTGGTAATCTTTTTTGCTCAGATATGTTTGTCTCTAAAGTTCCCTTTTAAGTGTGCTAATAAAACTGCAGATCAGAAATGCACTAAACTTCTTCATAAAATAATGAGAAAATATTTTCCTAAGGGAATATTGATATGGGATTTGTAGTTTATATCCTTATCCTTCATATTCTGCTCTTGGATTTATTAAGTAACAGTGCTCTGTTCCGAGAAGTATAACTTCTGAGTCATTTCAATCAACTGTCATAACCATAACACACTTGAAGCCCACAGATGCAGCTAGAGAGCCTGAAACAATTGTGACAAAAGAGATCGCTGTGGGCCCTTTATTTCTGAATGGTGACAAATAAGTGACCAGTTTGCCAAGGTAAATCTTGTAGGATGGAAATCTATATCCTCCAGTGGGGGTGAGACTCTGGGTGAATTCAGATGTGGAAGCAATACAGGTAATCTAGTAACCATAACAACCATAATCCTCACTGCAGGACTCAAAAAACTTATCTTTCTGCTGTTTCTCCCCTAAAAACACTTTAGCTTTTAGTATTCTTTCAAACCCAGCAAAATGGAAACACCAAAATTAAACTTAGCCCAAAACTTTGATGCACTTGGAGTTAAAACTGCTTCATTCTATCCTCCTTGAGTGCCTGTATAAGGTCACCAAAGGACAAATAAAATAGGTCTCCCTAAATAGACATATCCAGTTATTCAGATTCTATTGGACACAATCCAGTTCTAAACCATGATGGAAAACATATTTGAAAGTTAAGCTGAAAGCTGTTCTTCAGTGATCCTAATAATTAACAGAAAAAATATTAGAACCCAAACAATGTATTGAAATAGTAATTTACCTGTTCAGGTTAATTGCACCTCCCCTGCAATGAATGTGGTGATACTCTGCTCTCAGTTATACCACAAATTAAAAGAGTTATGTTGGACTTGGTAAACAAATTCATCTAGATTAACATATGCAAAAGCAAGAAACTAGTCTAATTTCAAGAGCTTAAGTATGCCTACTTGTGTTCATTTGAAGACACACAAAGGGTCAGAAAGACTCATCAAGGGACTCATCAAGTGCTGGAGAAGGCTCAGGTCTCCAGGCAACTGAAGCTCCAAGAGACAAGCCCAGGACCAGCTCTGCATCTGCATCCTTTCAGGCACAGAAAGTAACCATACCTGGAGCCAGACCATGCCTTACTGTTGTCCCAAAGATGTGACCAAGCAAGCTATTAGACGTAGAGCATCTTCTCTTTCATCTCCTAAACCCTTGTTTACTCTAAAGCAAGCCCAGATCCAGTTCAAGTCCAAGAGCTAGGCTGAGCCTCTGTCTGCAGAGCCCTCTCCCGCATCCATGCCTGGCCTGGCAGGTGGGAGACATGGGTTTGGATTTGCTTCTTCTAGTACATAAAAAATGCTCAGCAACACCCTGGAGGGACACTGGGGTGCTGTGGGGTGCTCAGCAGCTGCTGGTTGGCAAGGTGGGACAAGTTTGTCCCATGGGGTTGCCCTACTGAGCATCTCTCTCCATCCTGGGATTCATTTTCCTCTTTGGCTAAGAAAGATCAAGGTTTGCTGAGATTTGGGGAGCACTAAGGAGCATAAATTGACGTGGAGAAGGTAAAAGAGGCTGAAATTGAAAAAGAATAATGAACAATTAGTTATTTCAAAAGCATTAAAATTGATTTTTAAATACTCAGGATACCAAAGGCTGTACAAATATCAGAACAAAGAATGTCCTTTGGTCTTGCAGCCAATGTGATACGCTGGAGTTATTAAATACCTGAAGAAACACATTGAAACACCTGAAGGAACAGCTTAGAAAATTGAGGACATTCCTGTTAAATCACATCAGTATCACAAACTCTGTCATCTGTATAGCTCCCTAAAGCACTCCTTAAAAATTATAATAGAAGTCTGACTAGTCTGACGCTGTCATTTTAACTAAAAGCTCTATTCCTCCTGACAAGAGCAACTCAAAGAAAACACTGTTGGGAACCCATTCTGACTTCATGAAAAATACGAATGCTTTCCTCTATAAATTGTTATACCTGTGGCATAGCTTAGAGATTGCCCTGGCTTACCTTCCATGTGAGTTCACAGAGTTTGCCCCCAAGAATGGAATTTTATGGCTGATTCAGTTTTTCTAACATGAAAAATGGCACAATCCCATGAATCCTTTCCCCCCACACACAGAAAATCTCTCTTTTCCCCTGAAAGACTTTTCATTCAGAGATTTCCAAGCTTCTTGGCATTAAAAATCAACTGAGCCTTCCAATTTTATCAACTATTGTCTATCAGGTTTACATTTGTTTTCAGAATTTCATCCTGCTCAAAACTCTCACATGTCCTCAATTTTCTAAGCTGTTCCTTCAGCTTAGAAAATCACAAGTGTGATTGACCCATTAAGGAGAAAAAACCATTTTCCAGCCTGTTCCATTAAGCGAAGCGGTTATGTAAAATTTAGCACTTTGGGTCCCTAAGCCTGGATTTTTCCAGTAGGTCCAAATCTGCAGATCTGTAGATCATGCTGCTACTACACTCATCACCACTAGCTGGATCATAGCCTTCTACAACATACGTCACTGTTCAGGGGACCTGGAGAATTCCCTTAATATTCACAAAATCCAGTTTGCGCCTATTTTAAAACATAAAAGTCACTCTGGCACACATACAAGAATAGGATAAACCTTACCAGTTGTTAAATACATCATCTTCCTAAGTCATTACAACCAGCTAACATTGCCATTTCCGCTTTCAAAGGGCAGAGACACTTATCAATAAATACTACATAGCCAACTGTGTACACTCATCACTTGCTTGTCATTTTTGGTGCACGCAGAGAGAACTGGGGTCTTTTCAGATGCCTTTTCTTTGATCAGACTGAGCGGTTTAATTATCTCATGAGTGTTCATGTGTACCTAAGAAGTCATAGGCATAACACACACATTGCCATGCCTCAGTAGGCCAAGAACGCTCTCAAGGGAAGTACTCAACAGAGAGCTGCTCAGATAACAGCAGAGATCAATAAGGACTCTCACTAAGAAGGGTGGCAATCATCACAGTTTTGCAGCATACTTCTCCACCTGTAGAGACAGCAAAGGATGACTAACACCCTATAACGCTTTTGCTACTTTGAAAACAAGGATGTGCACACACTGCTGATGCTGTGGCAGAGATCGATTTCTTCACAAAACCTTGCAGAGAAGCAGTGAGGAGGGAAGACAGCCCTCACCTCTGCGGTAAAGCTGCTTTAAAAAAGCAAAAATAGCAAAAAGATGCGTTGCTGTAGAGAAATAAAGCCTGAGCAGTACTGAGGGGGAAGGAGCATGCAGCTGTCCCCAGGCAGCGATCTGAATATGGGTATTGCCAAACCTCAGCATGATGGTGACACTTCCTTTTCACCTCCAGCCCCCAAGCTCTTCTCTCTGTCCCATCAAGTGCCCCTTGCAGTGGTCACAGAACCACTCTCAGGATTGCTCATGAGCTGGGGTAGCTCAGCCAACTTAGTTGATTTTCCCTTAATAGCTTGTTCAACCACCACAGAAGAATTACCACAGCAGAAGAGACAGGGTAGCTGCCCTGCTAGGGCAAGTAAATCAGCATAAAGGACATACACTAAGGGCAAAGCTGAAGACCTGGGTTTCTCTTTAGAAATTCAGCACTTGGAATAGCAAGCAAAGGAACTGTGATTTCACCACTCCCATAACACTTTACTTGGACATCCAGGAGTACTATAATACTGCAGCAATTCAAAAACGTGCCTAAATCTGTCTTTTGCTCATCAGTGTGAAGTTCCCATGGAGCACGTGCTTGCCACAGCAGATTATATATCAGGACATACACTTCTTAAGAACAAAGGGAAGCTGATGGAAACACGTCTTTTCCCTTCATAAGGCAATAGACCATTCTTCTATTTGCATTATGCTTTGTTTTGTACACTTCATGCATAAACAGCATCTGCAATTTGACTAATCTTTTGTGCTACAACCAAAAGGAGACTCTGTATTATGTTGTATTACTACAATTTTCCTCATAGGAATGCATCATATTCCTTTACAGCCAGCAGGACACATTGTTGCTTACGAATGCACAGCAACTGCTAGTTTCTGAATGCTAAAGAGCAGAGAGTTGGCTCTAAGAGACGTGTATGGTACTGACAAATAACGTTTCAAGCCACATGATAGTTAACTGGAGTCTAGTTTGTTTAACCCAGGTTTGTTAAAAAAGCTCCAAAGATCTGCAGATCCTTTAAGTGAGGCTGAAATTAACTCAAATGAGTGATATGTCATCATTTAGAAGTACTCACGTTTAAAAATCACTAACACCACAAATTTAGAAGTAGGAGAGAAAAACGAACAACTCAGAGTTTGGATTGTTATGGTTTGGGTTTTTTTTAACCCTCAGAGTCCCCAGAGAGATTGTACAAAATGGTTTCACCAAGTTTGCCAAAGCCAAATAACGCTACACAAATGCAGGTATCTTTCATTAAACAGCAGGTAGCGTTGCCTGAAGCGAAGGTAACAGTCATGCTATGAAGACTTTGGGCTATCTGTCAGCCTGAATATCGATCCAATGGCTCCAGGGAACACTAGTCTCATTGTACACAAGGGGAAGAGAGAAGAATTCTCTGAGGAGATGAAGGGACCTTAAAGCTCATCCAGTTCCAACCCCCTGCCACAGGCAAGGACACCTTTCACGACAGTAGGTTGTTCCAAGCCCCGTCCACCCTGGCCTCAGACATTGCCAGAGATCCATCAGCATCTTCCTCTCTTCCCCTGAGCTGCTTTCCATTAGTTCTCCATAAACACTCGTGCTCTTTATTAGTTCATTTCTTTTGTTGTTATATATTAAAACTCTTCTATTCCTATGCTGATTTCAGATATTACACCGCAGCAAAACTCTACCCAAAAATTTCTTAGTTTCTTTGATTCACAGTAAGCTGTTGAATAAAATATTTAACGGAAAAAATCATAGTGATAATGGAAAATTAAATAAGATAGCATCAATATACCACTATATATAAGTAATAAATATCACCTGTGGGCAGGCAGTTCTCCTACCTGCCTTTGATCAACTTCCTTAGAGGGTTTAAACTGGATAGATCAGTTTCTCAGTCACATGGTTTTTAGTAAACATGTACTTTCTTTAGTAAAAATTAAACCTAAATGAAATGCAAACCAAAATATGCTTATGAGATTAAAGACTTATTTTTCTCTTTCAACCGTATCCACTGCTCCATCCCTATCAGAAACGCAAAGCTCCCTTCCTGCACTGAGCAAGTCACAAGGAGTGACTGCCAGAGGGCTTCATGACACAGTCATGACGATGCATGATGTATATATGAGCGTGCATTAGTCCTGGAGTCCAAGAACCATGGAAGCAATTACCCAGGCTTGTTCATAGTTAAGGAGCACACACGTGGAAGTCAGCCCTAGAATGGTGTATTCCAATCTTTGAACTTTTCTTCTAGCCATATCTTCAAGGAAGAATATGATGAGACCCATAAAACTACATGGCCTCTTCATTAGGAATGCAATGTTGTCTTACATGAGTTGTTCACTCCAGAAAAAGCATATCAACAAAGCCTGACAAGTGATGGAGTGAAAGTCAATCACCTTAAACACAGTTTAATAACAGTTTTCTCTCTGTTCAAAGAACAGAGCACAGGAGGCAGAAGTACACTTTGCTTACCAGTGCTGCACCAATCTTGCTTGGCCCAGCAGTTATGGAGACTGAAGAACTGAAGTCTGTAACAGCAAACAGTGTGCAAAAGAATATCTACTTCTATCTTCATCTCATGAAGAACTAAGACACTTTTGTGAGAGTAGGTAGTAGCAACCCTTGGAAAAATCCAGAGATTAGTTTCTGGGCTTGGAAAATCCAGACTTGTACAAATAGCTAGGAAATATATCAGCAATACTATTAAACCCTTCAGAGCAGTCCTAGTGATGTTGCATTTAATGGAACAGCCAGCAGCACAACGTCTCTCCTTTTGTGCACTGTTGGTGTAGACAGTATATCCTGGAAGAGTAATACACACAGTCAACCAGGAAAAGCACTATCAAAGAGTTGCAGGTGCAATAGAAGAGCTACTGAAGTCTGAAATTAGTACCGCGTTAAATCACTTGAGCCCCAAGAGAGCACTGAATTCATGAGTTCTTGTATTCACGAGACTGTTAATTAAAATTAAGATTACACAGTTTGGAAATTGCTTTATGATAAACAGATCAGGATTTATTACATGGCATCGAATCTGCAGCCACCTGTGAAAGCCAAAACAGTGGAGGCTTAATAGTGACCAAAAAAGAATGCTTTGCCTTTGCAGTTGCATTCTGCAAGGCACAGCTTGCTGTACCCATAGACCCTCTTCACCTCTACCTCCAGCCAGAAGGTAAATTTAACCCCTGAAATAGCGGGTATTTTCACAGTGGTGTGCACAAGGGTAAGACAACTTGGGATTCAACCTTCCCCACCTCATTCAATAGGCTTCCCTGTATCATGGCACCACGATGCAGACCCTGGTCAGGCTGGTTTTAGAGCCTGCAGAATGCAGATCACAGAAACTCAGCAGAGCTAAGCCAGCACACACAGGGAAGCAGTCAGATCCCAGAACAAGACACCAGAAAACTACTTTCTTCTTTGGAAAAGGGGGGAAACAGCAAGCTGAGACTTACCTGCAGGTTCAGACATCACCTTGTTGTCTGAAAAGCATGGCTTTATGCCTCCTCTTAAGAACTAAGTTTTAACCTAGCTTTCCAAAAGCATTGCACCAAATTAACCACCTTGCATGAGGCTTCTCATCAGCAGCCTTTGGTCTGCCTCAGCCTCCTTGTCATCTCTGTTCCCTTCCTAATGATGCTTTCCCTTGGCCTTTGCATAGGCCATGTCAAGCAGGCTCATAGGATTGGAAAGCACAAAACTGCTGTAGGTTTGGGGTTTTAACAAGTGCTTTCACCATAACGGTCCCTCCAACACCCAACTTTTTTACCGTCTCCATCCTCTTCTTAGAGAATTTGCTAAAGCACTAATGGACAAAAACATCCCTAGGTCCAGGCTTAGCATTGCAAGCTTCTCTTTCTCCCATTAGTCAGGATTTTTTAGTTAGGCTGTCCTCTCATGTCAGGGTATTTATTTTAAAATCAATCCTGCGGGTGTTGTGAAAATAATTATGAATAGCATATGGCTTCATTCAACCATGCTGGCTTTCATTAACAGCCAAATGCTGATAGCACCCACTCTATAAAAAACCCTCCTCCAGCACTGTTACTATGAGTCACAGCAACAGAAATCAAGTAGTCTTGCAAAATGTCCTTGGTGCACAACAAGGCAGGCAGCCCTCTATAAGACTCTGTATCAGTGTTGTTCTTCCCAGCCATTCTTTTCTTTCTCTGCAATTAGTTTTCAACGCACCAGTGAGGGCAGGAAAGAACGTTTTTGAGTGCACTTGGAATAACAGATATATTAGGGGCTGGATTGTGTAATCCCTATTTGTATTCCCCTTCAGACTCAACACAAAGAAAGGAAGAGCTGAGCTGAACGCTTCTGGGAGTTCTCGTATTTGCAGACTCTATTATAGATTTAAAATATCAAAAGCAGAAATTTAATGGACCCTCCTCAAACTATGGGTGGACAATTAAATAACCCCAAGAAGTCTGCCAGGAAGCAAACTTGTCACATGTGGCACCCTGCTGCCTTCTTTCACTTCCATTTCAACTAAAGCTGCAGGTTCATTTAATTATCTAAGTGAATAACTTCACGATAAATTCCATTCCATCTCCGACAGCTGGGTCGTTCAGGAGAATTCTAATAGGGAATAATAAACCAGAAGTTTTAAGAATTTACTTTGACTCCATCTCATCTTTAATTAAAGTCAATTCCGAACAGCTCCAAGTCATAAAGGTTATTGAAAGTTGTTGGCAAATTCATCAATTAGCATTAAAGTCTACATAGGTCCAATTTCAACAGAGACATTAAGGCAACCTTTAAGGAAAATGCAAGTCATTACCATAGTATCAGTATATATTAGCTTAACATGTGGAAATTACCTAAGGTTAATTTTCCTTAATACTTTTCTTTCTAAATTGCTAAATTTGATTTAGCCAAAGTAAAAGGATGCTGTTTGCCAACTAATGACTAAAACCTGATAAATAATGAACTTTTCAGGGTTTGGGATGAACTTTGGAGAATGTTTGTCACCAAATAAATCAAACCAGGCTTTTTTTCTTTTCGAGTTGTCTCTGAGACAAGCAAACAAGAATACTCTGCTTGGAGTCAGCCTACAAAACTGTTTCACTTGAAAGGTCATTTAAATCCTTTCACTAACATCTGCTGTTGGAGCAAATTTGAAACACAGGAAGCTGCTCAAGAAAAAGTCAATGTTTCAAATAAAAAGGATGTCAGTGCTTCCAAATAAGAAAGTGATTCTTTTTTTCCCCTCAACTGAAATAACTCACTGACCTTTCTCAAAATTCACAGCTCACATCCTTTATTTTTGGGTTGATTCTCTCTGTTGAAAAACACTCCACCCGCACCCAGTTAAAACCACTTTCAAAGAGTTTCCTCCTTAGGTATAGAATCATAGAATAGTCAGAGTTGGAAAGGACCTTAAGATCATCCAGTTCCAATCCCCCTACCATGGGCAGGGACACCTCACACTAAACCATGGCAC
>JBCJKH010057059.1:19805-41177 GCA_039877255.1 Loriculus beryllinus | reverse complement strand
CTACATTAAACTACCTCCTGACCCTAAACCGCCCGAACAGTCCCACGAGACAACCCCCGCACAAGCTCCAACACCACTCCACTTTGTTCTCTTTCTCTCTCCCACCCGCTCTTCCATGCCATCCCATCTTTTTCTGCCATTTCTCTTTCATGTAAACACTCGAAATACCTTCTCACCCCAGCATCTTAAAAAGGCAGAGGAAGAGTAGATTCCTCTAACACGAGGAATCTACTGTTAGTAGTCTGTGTTAGTTACAGTGTGTTAGTCTGTGTTAGTTACAGTGTGGTACTGCTATTGCGGTCACCCTTCCTTTCTATTCTTGTTCATCTTATTTTCAGGTGTTAAACATAAGGAACACATAAAAAAAAAAAAAGACCAAACCAAAGCACATGGTTTAAATACTCTGAAGAAGCATCAGCATCATACAGAGACTACTCCTAATTACATTTAAAATTTGAGGCTGCGTGCCTCAGACTAATCCACTAAGCCACTATTCAGAGTTTTGATTTGCCTAGCAGCTCTGGTAAAACATAGCATCAGTTCCCAGAAAAGTGGGCTTCTGAGCTCTAACTCCCCCTTTTCACTTTGAACATTTGTTTTGGTGTGTTCATGTCCCATTCCCATAAAATGAGAATGCTAATACATAACTGTCTTACAAGAATGTTAGGAAGGTTAATTAATGCCTGTAAAGAATGCAGACATTTTATAGCACAACAATCATCCTAATTTGTCTAATCAGACCCAGACAAAAATATACAATAACCATCCCCACTATTTTTGCCCTGCAGTTACCATTTCAGTAAAATACATTTTTTTGCAGGGCAACAAAATGAGAAACATGAAAAAAGCTCTGAATAGAACAGGTTTTTCTGGTGAACCCACTAGACCAATGTGCCAACTTACCTTATCTGGATAAATCAATGAAAAGGGATTTTGTCCATAGGCAACTATAATTTAATTAGTAAAATATAAAGTGAAGGAAAAAACCCAAAACCACAGACCATGAGGAGTTTAATGTCTCTTGGAGAAGGCTCTGAGCCAAGCTCTAGCCATGTTTGGAATTGTAAATAGAACCATGGGAAAGGAAAGCACACTACTTGTAATGCACGTTCAGTTACACTGGGATTACAATGGAAAAAGCTCACATGGTTTATGAGGAAAACCCAGGCTTTTAAACAGGGAATGCAAGAATTACTGAGCAAGTAAATATGTGTTAAAGAAAATGCATGTTCAGGCCTCAAGCCTCGATTTCTGAGCCAAGTCTTAGTTCTCCCTCTAGCTCTCCCTTATACCTCATGCAATTCCTCTCTCCTTTCCACCGATGAGCCAGCACAGCACACTACAGTTCACAGACAAGCTTATTAGCTTGAAACAAACTTGCTCAGGATCCAGAAGCCTTTCAGTCAGAACAGTGTGGTGCTGTGTAAAGTAGCTGTAAGAAATCCAGGGGTTGTTCAAGTGCTGTGAGCATCCATGAAGCCCTCCAGACATTACCTACCCCTGCTGTAAGTCTCACCCTGTGAATCTGAATGGCATCGATTGCTGAAGAAATAGATTCAAAGAAGACAGGAGTTTCAGATTCAAGATTTCCACCGTACTGCATTGCTTTTATCAAGGAAGCTGCAATAAAACAAACATGTGAGCATTGCTAAGGTAGTGCGGATATATAAACCGTCAAGTTAAGAGTTTTGCTGTAAGCTGATACTTGCCTTTGCAGTGTGCTAGCAACACATCGATGTGTCTGCTTTTACAGTCCATGTAAATCTATATGTGTGAAAACATGAAATTAGAAGGACAAAAAAAGCAAACAAACAAAAAAAAAACCTGTTCAAAATATCAAGAGAGAATAAAATACGCAAAAAGATGATACACAAAGCAGGCCGAGAACACGGAGCGCTGCTGCTGAAGCTATACTGCCAGTGGCCACCAGAGAGCGCTCTTCTATAATTGTAACACCACAAACCCGTACTATTTTCCTTCCGCAGCCTCAAAGGACTCTGCAACTCTGCTGAGAATTAAATCTGACTTTGATTAACAATTTTGAATTTTTTACTAAACTTTTAGGGGTTTTTTTTATAGTTCCTTTTTTCAGCAAGTTTTCCCACCTCCTCTCCGTATGCTTACCTACCAGTCCGCAACGACAGGAATCGGACCTAGGAAGCATAGAGACTCACAGCAGTCTATCTGCAGAAAGTTCTCTGTTCTTTCTTTAAAAACGTTCAACTTCACAGAGACTAAATATTCCATAAGCTATAAAGTAAAAAAATCTGAAAATAACCCTTTAACCAGAGAAGGGCCTTTTTCTGGTGGATAAGGAACATCCAAAGCAGACCCTGCTTCAAAAAATGTTTAAATAAGCCATGTAAAGTGGAACAATTCTGAGAGGAGAAATTAAATGAGAAGCAAGTCAGAACACCTTATTTTAAAAACAAACCAAAAGCCCAAATAAATATTAAAATCCCTTCAACTTTAGCAGCAGTGAAAGTATGTAACAAGTACATGTTGAGTATGTTTCGCCTCTGAGTAACTCAGTTTTGGACCGGTCATTCACTCAGACACTGCACTCCCAACCTTACCTCTCACAGTCAAATACTTCTTTGACATAACATGCAGTTAATTCTCAGGTCTCAAGTTCTTTTGGAAGCAGGGGGCTGAGACCTAATTTCAAATCTAGTCTTCTGTCTTATTCAAAATTATTATATGAACCAAACTTTGCATACTCACTTAAATCTGTACCCACTGTAAAACTATTAAATGCCAGACCGAATGGAAACATAAGGAATAGCTTACGAGCATGATTTTTTACCCACTGTATAGAACCATTGATTATGTAAAGACATAGACTCATTATGTTGGAAAACACCATTAAGACCATGAAGTCCAATCAGTAACCCAGCACTGCCAAGTCCACCACTAAACATGTCCCTAAGCACCATGTCTACATGTCTTTTAAATACCTCTGGGGTGGTGACCCAATCACTTCCTGGGCAGCCTGTCCCAGGGTTGACAACCCTTTTGGTAAAGAAATTTTTCCTAATATCCAGTCTAAATCTCTCCTGGCACAACTTGAGGATATTTCCTCTTGTCCTGTCATTTGTTACTTGGGAGAAAAGACTGGCCCCCACCTCACTATCACCTCCTTTCAGGTAGCTGTAGAGAGTGATAAGGTCACCCCTAAGCCTCCTTTTCCTCAGACTGACCAGCCCCAGTTCTCTCAGCCACTTCTCGTCAGACTTGTGGTCCAGGCCCTTCACCAGCTCCGTTGCCCTTCTCTGGACCTGCTCCAGCACCTCAATATCTCTCTTGTAGTGACGGGCCCAAAAGTGAGCACAGTATACAAGGTGTGGCCTCACCAGTGCCGAGTGCAGGGGGATGATCACTATTCCACTCCTGCCAGCCACGCTATTTCTGATCCAGGCCAGAATGGATGCCTGGGCACACTGAGGGCTCATATGTAGCTGGCTGTGAACCAACACCCCTCAATCCTTTTCTCCACCACATACAGATACTTTCATTTGCACTGAATGTCACTAAAATCTTTAGAATGACTTTTTATGTAATTTTAAATATCAACACATTCTAGTTTAATATGAAATCTGTGTTCATGTTTTCCACAAGAGGCAAGTTGATCCACCAGTATAACTGGTGACTAGTAGCTGGTCCTAATAACTCATACACGTAAATTATATTTCTATGCACAAAATTTGTGTGATGTCATAAATACCTGAAGCAGCACTGAGACTCCAGTGTAGTCAAAGAAATTCAGCCCACTGCAATCTAATATCAAAACACGTTGCTCACTGTGACGTAACTGCAACAATTCACCTACACATTTGATAGATGAAAACTTTAATTAAAAGGCAGAGTAGTCAAGAAATGCATATAAGAATAATGGTGGTTTAACAAAATAGGCTCAAACTTTAACAAATGCACATTTTAGAATCAGAAATGATCTTTAAAGCAACAGGATGAAATGACTGGGTAGAACATATTATTAATGAGATATTTTTAGACAGGAATAGTCTGTCAAGAATTAAAGAATTGCTTCTTCAGATTTGAATTTCTAAATGAGTCAGGATAATATCTTGTCTTGTTTGGAAAAGCTTATATGGGACACACAGACAATATATCTCTTAATATCACATTTGTTTCTGTAATATCCAAACATCTGCTATGGCTTAACTAATATTTGCCTGTAAGGAAGAAAAATACGTTGAGTGTTTCATTTTTCTAAGGTATTACTATGATGTTTTTTGTTTGGTTTATTTTTTTATATACTATCACATGTTGGAAAGATGTTGGTGAGATTTGCTAAGGTCTTATACTCATTCTTCAATCTCAGGCCATCTTGTACTAAAACTAAGAACACTCCGTACTAAATGTATACTGAACTAGCACACAGATAAATGATTCCTGGCTTTCATGAAGGGAAAACTAGAAAATAATGCACATCTTATTTACATTGTTCCATGAACAAATACTAGTGATCGTAACACGCAAAACTAAAAAAAAACCCAAACATATTAAGGAAAGGAATTCTGGATGTAAGAACGGGTTAAACTAAGTGGTTTTGACAGAGCAGAGGAAAAATTTGAAACTCTTAAGAGGACTTAGGATATCCCCATGGTATAGATTTATTTATTTATTTATTTATTTATAGATGCTAATTCCTTTCTGAGCGTAGTCTGAAGCCAGAGCCTTTTGGACTGGCACCTTTGGAGATTTACTCTCTTTGCACTGTCTAATGTACATTAACAGATACATCCCAAGCAGAAATACTAAATTTGAAAGGAAACCTGCTGCCTGACACTACTGTGATGGAAGTCCAGAAAGGATTGATGAGATCTGCTATGCTGCTCCATTTCTCTATGCCTCCTCTCCCTCCAAAACAAAAGAACTTAGTCTTTCTGTGTGTGTTAGTCCTGCTACTTTCCCACCCAAGTGGCATCCTGTGTTGCAGTAAGGACTGCCTGGCTTCAATATGTGGAGGGAGGTACAAACCTGCTCTCTGAACTAGTGGCAAGGGCAGTAGCAGCAGTTTAATTTGGTGCTGACACAGACTAACAGCAAATCAGGATTTCCCAGAGGGGGAAAGGGAAGATTTTGACAAAGACGTAAGTTGCTACACTTTCCAGGATGACTGCTGTAAGGATTATGTCCTCCTGCTCCCCTCCTTCCTGAAAATTGGAGCCCCATGTTTTGTTTTTGTAGGGATTTTTCTTTTTTCTCTCTTTTTTTTTATTCTAAAATCCCCTAGAACAGTCACCAAAGACTGGTACAAGGAGCTACAAAGCAAAGTCCTCAAGGCAGGCCTTAAGCAATCAGAAAAGAGGCCTTGTGCTCTCTGTCACTTCGGTAACATGAGAAACCAGTTGATCTTAAAGAGCAAGGTTGAAGCACGTATTGGCAAGATCTTTTTATACATAGAGTGCTGTGCACTCTTTTAGCATTTTACAGCATATTGCTATACAGTCTTCAGTATCACTATATTGCGATTCGTTTCAGCAAAGCACTCTGTCACCCTTAAGTAAATTAAAAACTGTAGTATAAAAATGTCAAGAGTCTAGTTAATAAATGTAAACATTCAGACAACAGCCCCCAAATCAGATTCTCTACAGTGGCCTTAATGCTTTTAGGTATTTTAGATAAACAGTGTTGTAATTCCATCCACAATAAAGTCATCTGTATAAGGTATCTTCTGCAATAGGTTGTTGTAGCTCTACCATAGGAATGTATGTGCTTTGGTTTGATTTAAGCGTTACAAAGGGTAAGAAGACTGGAATTACCCAGCTTAATCCTTAGCTGAAAGCAAACCCTTCTGTTTTTTTATTTATACTGCACTGATATACTGTACAATACCAGTGTCCATCATGTCACTGATAAGTCAGCTGACATTTCATGAGATTTTTCTCCTAAGTGGCTTTAAAGATCACAAAGACTTAACATGGCTCTAATCTTATCCTTTTTTTCCTAATATTCAAGAGCCACTCTAAATGCAAAAATCAGTGCTTAGCAAAACAGCTTCTTCGGCCTTGATCTGAAGACCAGTCTGTGGCATACCTGTCTCAGTATGCACACAGTGATTATTGTGAAATAAACAGGGACTCCTGCAGAAAAGGTATTCTTCTGGGTTCCCTGCTTTTTAAATCTTAAAAAGTCAGTCAAGAACAGAATAAAAATAAGACCCATTAGGCCAAGTTTAAAAGAGTATAGCACTATTTAGCTCTCATGCTTCATTCATTTAGGTCTAACTGAAAATACTAGTTTTAAAACTTCTCGAGTTCACTCAGAAAGAAATAGAAAAGCATAGAGCCATTTTGCATGCTTACATCCATTGTCATTTTAATATCATTTATGGATAATAAACTCACCATGACAACTTCCATTGGAAAATGAACACAGTAATGTGTTCTGCTCACACTGAAATAAAAGCAACAAACTATGAACATAACAAGGAAAACTAGTCTGGCATATTAACCAGAGAAAATCAATGCAATATATAAGCATTTCGTTTCTCAATATTAAAGATAACTCCTCATCAAAATCATGTTTTATGCAATAGCCTATTAGATACATAAGATTTGCTGAGTACACATCTCAATTGCTCTTCTAAAGTTATCTCAAACTGATATTCCACTTTTCTTTTTAGGTGATTCAAACTGTCATGTTTGGATCCACTAAAAAGCATATTATAAACATGATGCTTTTGTGGAAGCAAGAGTTGATAAAGAGATGGGTCAAAAGATGGGACAGATGTTGTTGGAAAGATAAATTCTAGCCAGTGATTTTATAAGGTTAACTTTTGATTCATTTTCTACTTGCTATAATCTCGTCTGTTACACTAATATTTTAGTAAGGACTTTTTTGACATGAAAATTTATTAAAGAATTACCTTTATCTGGATAAACTCTTTATAATTATTTCAATATGAATTTTAAGTTTTTGGTAGAGATATGAGGTAAAACCAGAAATACAGCACAGAAACAAAACTCCAAGTGAATTTTTTTCATTCCCATTGTGTGCTACAGAAAGACCTTTATTTCACAAGAAAAAATGCATACACAGTATTTCAGACATCTGTACTGCCAAGAACCTTACCGAAGAAACAAAGGATAAAATCTCCTTCCTAAGTAACTTATATATTAACTTACTAAATTAACTTATTAGACTTATTAAATTAACTCATAAATTATTTCCATGCAAATCCTAAGTAATTTCTCTGTTTGGAAATCTGTTATCATACTAATCCTCATCAGTTAGCCTGGCAGAACCAAGGAATAAAAGCAGCATAATCTCTGAGCTGAATTTCTGAAAAAAGAGGAGAGGTCACCCGTCAAAGAGGTATGGGTAGCACAGATTTTTGGCAAGAGACAGGAGAGGTGGTAGACATACGTTGTTGAATCCTAGAATCATAGAATGCATGGGTTGAAAGGGACCTTAGAGATCATCCAGTTCTAATCCCCTGCCATAGACAGGGACACCAGTGTGCTCTCCAGCAAAAAAAATCACATCTTATTCAAGTAGATATGTAGCTACTCATTGTCTTTTCAAAATAACCACCTTATGTTAACTGAAGTTACGTAAGCTCTGCCAGAAACTTTGAGGAGTTTTGGATCAGTGCTTTCATGGCTCTTACAAGATCATATATAGAAATAGTAAAGATATTCTTTTCAATTAATAATTAGAAAATAATTCTTATTGAATCTGATTAAGATAAGCATTAACTTTATCCTATTCTAAATTAATCATTTACCTTTTTCTATCTGTTTCAATATCTAATTACATTCTCTATGAAATATAAGAAAAGCAATCAAGATCTTCAACACTGTCACCATGATTACTCAAGTATATACCATATCCTACCTTGTTTACATCTTCACATGCCTGGCTGCTCCTGTTATCCTTTTGGATTATCTTTATCAGGTCAGCATGAAATTTCCTGGCATTCAGAAAGACTAATGGGTTGTTGACTGAAACTATGTTTACCTGTTTCAATGATTCCTGTGGAATGAAAGAAACATGAAGCTGAAAAAAAGTATCTTGGATTTGAAGACTGAAAACTGAACTAATTTCTTTAAAAATTCTGAAAATTCCTGGAAATCAACCTGGCAGGAATTCTGGATTGCAAGAATGATTTAACAGATAACTGTCTTGATCAGCCTTCACATGCAACTGAAATAAAAAGGAAATATAAGTAAACTGTAATGGAAATTATCCTTAATTCAAGTTAGCATAAAAGGAAAGTCATAGCCATTATGTTGCATGATCCCCAAACTTAGGAAAGACAAGGTTTTCAGACAGCAAATATCTTTTATGAGGTGAACACATGTATTGAAAAAAGTACACAGGGTTTCGAAGCAAACACTGCAGGTGGTTTAGGGAAGGCTGTAAATGTTCATCTCGGTCATCTGAAGATGGCTTCTGTACAACAGGGATATTTCTCTGTGGAAATACTTAGTCAATTCAGATCAAGGTTGTTTAGCTCAAAACATAGATGTTTCACAGTGAAACGATTTCTGAAGGATGTCAGATGAAGGTCAGAAACTCACAGGTACCAGTGGGGAATGTTTTCCACAAAACAAGTACTATTTCTCTCATTCTCAAAGTAGACTTATAAAATACCTTCCAAAGCCAGTAAGAAAATTAATATTTATATATAAATATATTGGATATCAGCAATCACAAGCCCAGTTGAAATGCTGGTTTTGTAGGTAGGTAGAATTAAAATAATTCTACTGAGCTCTCAATTTTGTACAGGTTGTGACCCATGTCTCTCTTTTCCTTAGGAAAATTAGGTCTCAGACAGACCTAATTAAGTGTGGAGCACAGCTGCTTGGATTTCTGCTGCTTCTGTTTCAGACTTGAGAAAAAGTCTGTCAGTTGTCAGGGTCTTCTGCTTTTCCTATTTATGTTATTTGATCTGGTGAAAGATATTACATCTACTTATAAAGTTTTTAATGTATATTCCAATAAATAGTTATATTAATCTTCAACACATCTAGCACTGTAAACAGAAATAAGCAGGATCATGTGTGACCTGCAAAAGTTATAAATATTTTCAGTAGCATTTTCTGGTTTTCTACCTGACAAGCAAGCATGCAACTAGAGAATCTGAAATAAACACAATAGCACTGCTCATAAGCACCAGCTGCCAAAAAAGTAACAGGATTAATTTGTCTTTCAGGCAAGTCTTTTATGGCAGCTGGCAATCTCTAGGTTAGAGGTGGAAGTTCAGAGCATTCTCCTTCCCAGTGAGAAGAGGATCACTGAACACACATCACCTGAGCATTGCACAGCAATGGTTCCCACTAGGTATTTTCACATGCAAAGCATGGTACCATTGAGTGTCAGCTTCAACAGTGTCATAAAAAGCTTTGTCTGTTTTGGAAGAATGAAAACAGGATGGAAGACGTAATTCTGCTGATTTTAAGGGGCAAGCATTGCAGCTGACAACACCTCAGCAGGTCAACAGGAGACCGTGTTGACAGATCAACAGGTCTGATTCTGAAATTTTCTCCAAAAGGATTTCAGTCCACAAAAGTGTTATATGCAATAAAATATCCTATCACTAAGTGCAAAAAGGGGACTGGATACAGAAAAAACCATTTTCTACTGAAATAAAATATCTGGTTTATGTATCAGCTCTCAAAAATGAACTTCTTGTGATAATGGGTAAAAGGAAGTAAAAGCCAAGAATTCACAAGAGAATATATATTCAAAAGTTCTCTCTTCTTAACAAAAGATATGTAATAAAGTCACACCTAAAGACAAGCAAGTGGAGCTGACACAAATAATTTTTAAGTACTTCAAAAAGCATGGCATTGCATTGCATTGAAGACATGCAGTTTTCCCTCTCAACAGACCTTCAAACACAACGGGAATTGAAATCTTCACCACAAACCACACGAACTACCTCCTAATTGTAGACTGATATTCAAACTTCTGGGAACCAGACAATCTCTCAGACACCACCACAGCAACCATACAGACTAAGGAAACATTTCAAATATCCAAAACTGAGGCAATGAACTCCAGACTACGTATAGGGACTTTGCGTAATTTACCTATTAATGTGATTGTGGTAAATATCCCATCACCAGCATATCTCGGTCAGCCAAGTGGTAAAGCCTAACTGGCAATTTGAATAGCTAAGACTGTATGCAAGTAGATTCTAAAATAGGGGCAAAACATAGGGCAATATGTGGTTGATTGGAGAAATACTCTACTGTTCCACAGATTCCCCTAAAAATGCTATACACAGCTAGAGTGTAGAGACAAGTGGGCACTTGATGTCATACGAGAACTGGCAAAGTAGAAGATGAAAACTAAGAAAAAGCAAGAGTAATGTGCAAAGATCGAAGCCTGTGACGAACAAGGAGCTCATAAGCTTCCAAAGACACAAGGTGAAAAACTTGAAAGGCTCAAATCTTACTGCCAAATCAAGCAAATGGCAGACTTAGGTATAACCTTTTGTCCAGGATAGGACATCTGTGACAAATTTGACTCACTTATTCCCAGCTCTGGTTTGGTTCTAGTTCCTTTTTTAATGAGAACCGTTCTGAGAAAAATGGACTTCTTCTTTGTTGTATCCTTGCTAAGAAAGAAAATTATTGCAGGAGTCCTACCCCTGCTGTCACTTAGAAGGATACTGGCAATTGCCCTGTGCACTCTGCACACCACTGTCTATATTTGAGTAAGAACTCAGTTCAATGAGTGCCTGTGATGCAATGTGTTTCACATAAGCTTCTAAATGCCTTCTTGACTTTTTCCACATTAAACTGTCTTTCTCTTATTGCTGAAATAACCTCTATAAATCTATAGACCTTAATGGCAGGGTAGACCACTAAGATTGCATATTTTTATGTTTAAAAGTCCTGTTGTTCACGTGTAAGCTGTTATTTACCAGGGGAACTTGAATCAGACTCACATTCATACATTAAAAGTTATCCTAAATGCCTGCTGTAACCCAGAGACTCTAAGTTCAATTAAAGGCATTTTTCTAAATCTTAAAAATACTTTCCTTCTTTGTTTTTGTGTAATAAGCTCTAAGCAATTTGCTTTCTTAACAAAATGTTATTTTCCCCACTGTCTGCAGACACTAGCTTGTTATTACTTGGTTACTGGCATTAATCTTCATGATTAAGGAAAAAAAGCAACGGAGCAGTTATCATAAGAAAACAAAAAAAAAAATCACATAGGGATTCGTACAAAGTATTTTGTGAACTGATATGAATACAAGCAGGGAAATAATATTCTGGTTGCACATCTCTGACAAAGTTAATGTAACATATTTCTTAAGAATGAAAAAGGATATAATAATTGACAGATTGGACAGCCTCAACAACAATGGTTTTAATTCACATTTCAGATTCCTTCCCATTTACATGTACCTTTCACATTTCAGCATTGTTCAGTATGCCAAAGCAGTAAACACCCCTAAGCCAAGTTCAGATTTTGAGACCAAAATAGCTCTGATGTAAAACATTTGCCATAAAAAAATAAACTCTTTAGAGAAGAGCTTCTTAGTGGTGAGGTAATAACTGATGAGCATGTTGCTTACTGATACATAAGACCCTTCATAAGCATTAGGAAAAAGTACATAGTAGAAACTGTCACAGTGGAGAAAGCAGGATGCCCTATTGTTGGGACTCTGTGCTGAAAGGGCATATGGTTTTGCTTCTCCTTGGCTGCTGATCTAACATTTCATCTTGGAGGAGGAATTTCACCTCTCCAGGTCGTTGCCCTTTTTCTCTTACCATAGGCCTGACTTCAAGCAACTTTCATGATAATTGTAACAACACTAACCAAAAAATGTAAAATTTCTGACTGGTAGATTTAAGTTTGTAAAAAATCAAATTTCAAAAACACAGTCTTTGGGAGAGATTTTTTATTTTAGATGTGAGAGTACCCTTGCTTGAATACAGAGGTGTGAGATGTGTGAAGCAGTCTGTGACAACTTCATGCTGCTGTCCCTCGTTTCCCAGACATACATCGTGTCCTCTGGGACAGTTGATCACAAGGGGCTGGTATCAGAAAAGGGGTCACAAAAGAGATTGTGGATGATGAGAATACCAAAGGACTTTCAGGAAATTAGAAAATTTTACAGGAATAAAAAGAGAGCTGTTGCCTGCTCAGATGCTCTTGCTGCCAAGAGATTTCCTTAGACTTAGGAATTAGGAAACTTATACAAAGAGCAATTCCTAATTTAAGAATAACAAATAAACTAAGATAGACAGATCTAAGAGGACTTGCTCGACTTCACTTTGCAGGCCAGCAGCAAAACCAGGAAAATATTACAATTTCTGATGCCCAGACTAGTTTTGTGTTTGCTACATCATACTGGCTTTAGATTTCAACTAATCATATAATAAAAATGTTCCCTTAACTCACTGATTACAATCTGGTAACAAACTAGAGAAAATGAAGATTAGTGTAACACACACACAAAGTAAACTTACACAATTATCTTCTGTTTTGCATTTATATTCCACTTCTTTCATGTTTTTCAAATTCAGTGTCTTTGCTCTGTAATCAATACACACAGAAAAATCTGTAAGGCAAATCGTTAGTTGTCTTGAACAGAAACAGAAAGAGACACCCCCCCAGAATTACGGCGTAGAAGTTTAAAGTTGAGATAATGCATTCCATACGTATTTTCATGCATATAGAGCTTATTTTTTGTGATAATGATTCAGGTGAAGAGTAAAAAGCATAATTTAAATTATAAGATATCACTGTGAAAATATGAGTAATGGAAATTTCTGGCAAATAAACTCTTGGTTTTAAGTTTCATTGCTGTTTTGTAGCTGGCCAGAAACGTAGTCTCAAGTCAAGGTAGGTAATATATAGTCTACAGCTTCCAAAGGAGAGAGGTTTAATTATTTCATTTTTCTTTTTTTTTAACCTGGAAAATCATAATTTAAGGAAATGAAAAAAAAAATCAAATACCTATGGGTCATGAAATTTAAGGAAGTTTTATTTGTCATTAAAATTGACACATCTTTGTGTGCTGAAGCAGAAGGTTGCACTCTAGCTATCAGAGTGGTTGACTTAACTGGGAGAACCAATATCCTTATGTTCTCTCTACAGTCAGTGAAAAGACGAAGTTGCCTTGAGAAGGCAGCTCAATGCAGGACCTTCTGCTTCAATACATCATTTGCAGGAATACATTTAACTGCAGGAGAAGATGACTATGAAACTAGCTAGCATCTGAGCTGAATGCCTAAAGCTAGGAAATGGAAATAATTCCAGAACAGAAACATTTAATAGATGTGTCAATATGCAAGGAGTGTTTGCAGGTACTGGCTAAATGAGCCTTGTAAAAGTCAGCTGTTCTCTCATGTTTTCACAAATTGAAGTGTAGCTGCTGCAGGTTTTAATACATTCTGATACATGATGCCTACCTTGTTCAATACTCTGGCATCCAAAGAGAAAGTTCACAACAAATCATCTACAGTGTTTTTCTTGCTTCATTTTTGCTGATGCTTTTGCCTATGACTGGACAGTTTACTACATGTTCTCTTGCTAATCTCATTTGCAGTACAGATTTTAAGACTGTCCGCTTGTTCAATGCCTTTAGGTTGCACAATCATGTGCAGCACGCCTGAAGATCACAGAAGTCACTGGGAAAAGACTTTTTTACTTTAAGTAGAGCAGGTTCAGGCTCAGGTCTGATCAGACAACAAAAGACTATGCTTTTCTGTGTCAGATATGCCTTTCTTTCTGCTGTCCTTTACTAGCAGAATTTACCAAAATTTTAGTTTCTCAGTAGCAGAATGTTACCACAAAAGTATAGATTGATTCAGGCAGAACCATCTTCCATAATTTGCAATTGTCTTGCAATTTTTGGGATTCTTCATCAAGAACAGTAGTGATAGAACTAAGGGTAATGGGTTTAAACTTAAAAAGCGGCTATTTAGGTTAGATATAAGGAAGAAATTCTTTACTGTGAGGGTGGTGAAGTAGTGGAACAGGTTGCTCAAAAAAATAGTGGATGCTCCATCCCCAGAGTGTTCAAATACATGTTTGACAGGCCCCTGAGCAACCTGGTCTAGTGGAAGCTGTCCGTGCCCATAGCAGGGGGTTTGGAACTAAATGAGCTTTAAGGTCCTTTTAAACCCTGACTGTTCTATGATTCTATGATTGTTAGCTCTAGTTTCTTTGTCCTGGCTTTTCTAATTCATACATAGGATTTATACTTTTCATTAGACATTAGAATAGTGATGCAGTTATATTTCATTAATTGAATTTAATGATCTCAAATGACTTTTCCAACCTAAACAGTTCTATGATTCTGTATATTAACAATGCAAATGTCAACTATCAACTCCAGTGCAGCATAGTATCTGGGAGTTTATAAGGCACTTTGTTACTAACGTTTGCCTGACATACTTTCACCTTAAGGAGCATACAAATATCTAATGGGAAAAAAATCATATTGATCCCTCTTTTCAATTTATGCTACCTTCACCATCATATAGATTTGTAATACTAAGGCAAATCACAAAATAATGCCATAGCATGAAATGTTTTAGAGACCCTTAGCCTACCATAAGTGCACAGGTGTGACTTTTCCTTTTGGATTCTCTTACTTTGTAATTTTCTGCAAATAAAAACCTGAATTTCATTTTTAAATTTAGAATACTATATGCCTATCCAGACTGTGAAGCAATATGCCAGAAAAAAGACATAATGATGTGCTACTAGAATGTTTCAATAGATAGTTTCTCACCTGGGAAAGCGGAAAACCACAATTACTATAGTGCAGAGAACACCATACAACAGTCCCACGTTAGCAGCAAAGCATATTGTAAATATGTAGGTACTAACCCATATGCTCTTTAGGGAGGGAAACAGAAAGAAGTGGTTAGTTTTAATTCTTGTAACAATGTGCATTTTATGAATCAGAAATAAAGAATTTAATTTGAAGATAGTTTCTCAGAGACTAACAGTTGGATCTTTGAACTGACAAATATTAAAAGTCTGAATTAGCAACTGAAACAATGCTTCCCGGTGGGAGAACACATATGATATTGCATTACTCATCCCAATGCTCACACAAGTTCCTTTGAGAGTTACTTGAAATAGCATCTGTAGTTGTGCTAACAGCATAACTTAGAACGAACTCAGTTGTTCTGTGAAACCTTTATTTTATTTTTCACATTGAAAGGTTTTGTCACCTTTCTCATAGCACACATTTAAAATCTTCCTTTCCTTTTACACAATGACATAACCTAAAGGTCAAATACAGAGAGCTCTTCTCCCACTAACTGTATAAATGAGAATTATAATTTGCAAGTTAATTTAAAGTGGCATTTATCAGAGTACAGCTGAGTAAACCAACTCTATAACAAATAAAAATTATTGAGGAATTAATTTCTTTGCATGGAAATTGTGAGATTTCAGATTCCTTCTCCATTTTTTGATATTTGTTTAATAAAACTTTGGATTAATTTTAAATATAATTAAAAAATACGAAGGAGCATATCTGAAACAGTAGTCATTTTGAAAATGAACTTAAAATGAAAAAAATCAAAGTATTTCAACATTTCAAATCTTTTCCTTAATAATTTTCTAAACAGGAAAGTGTATGGCTGAGAGATATCCAGATTTTACAATTAAAAGGAGAAAAGTATAAATTACCTGATTTCTTATACCAACCTAATGCCAGCACATATTTCTTTCTTGAGGGAGCCCTAAGCAAAGACTGCCACCTAATCTTTATATAAAAAGTGCTAAAGAAGAATGGAAAGCATTTTCACTCCTCTGGATACCCTGATCTCGGCAGGTGCCCATTTCAACAGCTACAGTGCTTCTTGTTAATGTTTGCAGAGGAACAGATCATGTTACAACGGCACAATCAGTGTTAAAATTATCCTTTCTGATGCTTTCACTTAACTTGGGAAAGCCAGAGATAATAGAATACTTTCAGTCTAACCACAGGAATTTTTCTCGAGCAGATTTCAGAACTGCTATTTTACGAAATACAAGATGGAAGTCATACTGTCCTAATTTGTGCTTCACAGGGGACAGAGAGTTAGACTTTACTGAGAAACATTTTCCTCCCTCATCAAAATTCTAAACTACTGCGAAAGGTTTTGCAGTCTCTTCAAGGGCATGGCTTCTAGGTAAAGAAGTAGTTCACTCTTTGAAGCAGTGCTCCATCTCCAGTTGTATTTTAAAATGACATTTTATACAAATTTTGATGTATATATTTGCAAAGAATACCTTTCTGAGCAACACTGAGTTCTGATTAATAAGTAAGCAAATAATTCTAAGCTTTACAAATACAATATATATTTATAAAGGAGCTTGCTGGACATGAAAGGGCAAACAGATGTACTACAAACCCGAAATTCCAGTGGGATCAGGAATTAGCCCATGCTGATAAGACTGAATTCTTGACACCTGAGATCAAGCAATCCACTTCAACTGCAGATCTGAGCCTCATCACATCTAACTAAATTACTGCTGCAAGACCTAAAAAGTTCTTCTGTCTTAGAAGAAAACAGAAAGCATGAAAAAACAATATAAAGTCTGCATAGGAAGAATCAAAGACAAAAATGTTTAAGTACTGTTGAGTACTGAAAAAGCTAGTTGAGTAACTCTTTAGCAGCCTAGTATCTTACATCTTAACCGTAACCAGAGTGCCATTATTGTAGAGGATGAGCCAAAACAATTATGTTCTCATTTGTCAATCATTCTTCCAGTGCTTTGAATTGGCCTGAAGTCAGCACTTTTTTAGTCAAGGAAGCATCAAACATGTAGAAGAAAGTTATGTTGATCTCATAAGACATTTTTTTAATTCATGGGTTTTCACAAGGTTCATCAAAGAAGTCATAAAAATATCAACGTTTTCTTTGGCAACTTACTTTAACATGACTATTATATAGTCCAGGACAGATTGAATCTAATCATTCTTCAAATCTCAGCAATAATGTGTTAAAAGCAAATGTTATTCTCTAAAGGCAAAACAAAATCCACTTCCAAAGTATACTTGTACTGTATTAATTTTAAAAAAACTTCTAAAGAGAGAGAAAAGGAACAAGCAGAAGATTTATGCTGAATCCTGCATATATCAGAAAGTATTGGAAGCACTGAGAGGTACTGTGTATATATAGCAGCTGCCTATAGAATTCTGTGGACAGTGTGTTTCTGTCTAGAACTTTTTATTTCAAAGGGTCTACACATCCACCATTACAGGGAGTCTGAAACAGGAATAAAGGAGAAGTGGGAGAATATTCTCTGTGCCTATGGCTAAACAATGCAATACCACAGTACTGTGGTAATAAATGTTTCTGTACCACTTTGAAACTGGATTATAAACTTCCTTTTTTGTTGCAAACTGATGAGATGCTCAGCTACTGCATAAAGGGGTAGGCTCATTTCACTTGGCATTAGCTATCTACAATACATATCTACAGCTGTGTGAGCTGTCTAGGCACCCACCATACACAAAGAAGATCTGATTATCAGAAGGGAATTTAGAATGCAGTGAAGGCCACCCCAGCCATACAGCAGAAAACCCTTAATAGTGAAGTGCCATGGTAGTTCTTTAATAGAATTTTTCACAAGCATTCTATACACAATGGTGGAATGCTTGAGAGGGTATTTGTTTGCAAACTGTCCTGGAGACAGATGGACTGGCATAAATATTATTCTTGAAAAAGAATTTATATGACAGTCATATTTTCAATGGATTAAACATTTTTAAATTCCTTTTAACTGCACTGAGACTATTACAAAAGTAATGTAACTCAGGGTACCATATTCTTAACAAAGGAAAGATAGAAAATCTCCCTAGAATGTCATTAGCTACAAGCGTTCACGTAAATTATTATATAGAAGAGATGGCTTCCTATTCTGTGGAAAATATAGCAAAGCCCTCAGAGATCTCAAAGCCCTGTCATGAATCAGGGCCCCTATCTGATGAATAGCTGAGCAAAACTAAAAGGTCATTTCCTCCCTTAGCATATCAAGTTAAAAAGCTCTCAAACATACATGAAATTGGACCAGTGATCTTCAAAATACCATGGAAGACCTTCCCTCTTCCCCCTCCTCCAAACACTGTGACAAACTAGATTGATAGCATGGTGGATCCAAGGCTCAGAAATTTACACTGGCAAGATCTTGGAGGATATTTGTTCAAAATGAGACCCTCCTTGCTGGATCCTCTTTAATTGCTGAATTAGTATAAATTTTTATGTTCTTACACATTAATATATGTGCATACACATAAAATTCATACATAAATAACTGCCTGTCAGTCATGACACCATGCAAGGAATGTGTAATTTTTATTACAGATTGTTGCCACTCTTCCTACTTTACAAGTCAGGCATGCAACTTGGCTTTTTCTCTGCTGTGGTCATTTCCTGGCCAAGTCATTTGCACAACTTTGTAACAGTTTTTTCTCTTTAGATGTCTAAGATTTTCTCCGCTAAATACCAAAAATCCATATGCAAGATTAACTCAATAAAATAATCCTTATTCTGCTGTCTTTTTCACTTAAAGCATCACTTTTTCCCCATCTTGGTTGTTTTAAGTCCAACTTAACAGCTAAGAGAACATTTTCTTCAGCAGTAGTCTTTGCCAGTCTTAAATTTCTCCAGCTTATCTGGGATGCTCAGCCTTAAAAACTAAGTTAACGAGAACTTCACTGCCATTTTATTGAGACCAGAAAAGTGCCCTTCAAACTGGAGAGTAAAGAGAAGTTGGTCAACAAGTAGGCCTGCATGAGAAATGAGGCTTGCAGGAAGAATATGGAAATCAACTTTCCATTTGATGACCTGAAAAGTGAGGTACACTTAAGGTGAATTCCAGACCAACTTCCTGATTGCTCAAAAAAAGGGGGCAAAAAATTAATGACAAATCATTCTCAGGTTAATGTATATAATGCAGGTAATACACAAATCAACACGTTGCAAACCACCAACAGATGAAGACAATGGAAGGAGGGCAAATACTGTTAGGTATAGAGTTAAGTGTTTAGCATATATATCATGTAGTAGAAATGTTATTGATCTGAAATTGTTGAAGTCATCCAAGAAGATGTAGGGACTGACAGAAGACCTTAACTGAGGCAAGAGACCTTTGAAGTTCATATGAATGCTGTGAATGGCAGGAAAGGGCACTTTGGAGTAAGGGCAGCTGTGTTTTACCGAGAAACAAATTGAACGTGATTTGAGAGGTGTGATGTAAAATCAGGACATTTCCTGAGGGTTGATAAAAAACAAGTTAAAAGAAAACCAAACCAAATATATGTAGTAATATTCAGCTGATAACATTTGGTATTATCTAGTGAGGTCTGTCAGCTTAGCTCCTTTGAACTCAGCTGTTCCCAAATATTAAATATGCAAGAAAAAACAACCCATGGCTTAAAGACGATTTCATAGAATCACAGAATATCTTGAGATAGAAGGGACCCATTAGAATCATCAAGTCCAACTCCTGAGCTACACCTTTCAAGCTGTACCTTTTTCATTTAAAAGGATGATATTTTATAAAGAACTAAACAACAAATAAATATTACTTATCCTGTTTATGTTTAATGAGAAGCTTAAAATCTGAAGGAATAAGGTAAGAAACCTCATAATATTCCCTTTCCACACACTATCATTTGCCAGACTTATAAGCACAACAAATCTGACTCCTGTGCTACAATGACACACACCCTTCAAAGAATCAGTTCCAGAAAGGACAGATGCTAATTATTTCCAAATGTTTTGTTAGAGTTTCTGTCTTCAAAACAGTTTGGATAACCTGGGTAATGTAACTGATTTATTTCTTATGTGCTGTCAATTGCTGGGGTGAATCTTTCCAGGCTAAAACCAACCCCAGTGTAGCTATTCAAATCGCTGGGCTTGGTGGGGCTTCTCTGACCAAGCAGCAGTGTAATGTTTATAGCCTTATTTTAGATTATGCTATTTAAAGCAAGATGATTTACCCCATCAGGCTAAGGACTACTTGAAGATAAATCATTTTTCAAGTATGTTCAGTCAAAAAGATAAACCAGGCAATTTCCCTCCCTCTATAACCCCTCTTAGTAATAATGACAGATGCTGAGATATATGAAATATTCTCCCATATTTTCCTGCCAAAACCACAAAATTAAAATCACAAAGCAAAAAATCAGTCAGGCTAGTCTAACCATGAAGATACATCGAATCTAGTGAGATTCCAGAATGTCCTGCTGGAAAACTTAACTACTTACTATTTCAATGCACTGATAGACAGGCTATCTCTCTCTCCCATAACTACCAACTTTCTTAAACCCATTGTCCCCAGAATAATTCTTGATCTACGTCATTCACCATTTGTGTCACTGGCAATATGGGGTAGAAAATATTGTCAGAATTTTGCCTCTTGAAGAACATAATGTTTCATGAGGGATAGAGGTTTTCTTCTGAAGGTGAAAAAAAAAATCAAACAAAACCCAACAACAAAACCCAACTCTAGTCTTCTGTGCCAAAATATAAAAAATCTCACATAGCCAAATCAGTATAGGTTACTCAGCTCTGCTTTCCATATTGAAATACAGTATTCCATTTAAAAACAAGTGTTTTACTCAGTTTAGACTTCCCCTTACGGCTGTAGAATACTAAGTCACTGGTGTGTTCAAAGCCCAATATTACCTCCAGTAACCTGTATCTCCCACCACAGAGAAGAAGGGTACAGCTGAAATACTTTCCTAAATATTTGTTAGCTTAAACAACATAAACATAAGTTTCAAGAGGTTTATGGAATATCAGTTATGTGTTTATGGAAATGGCTATAGGTTTCAGTTCCACTAATTGGTGAGTACATTCAAAAACTCCCTCAGAAAAAAAATCTAGAAGTCTTCCTAAACATGGAGACATCATTAATATTTGCTAGGAATTCTGTGCAAATGTATGTCCTACTATTACGACTCTGCATTAAACTAGATTTTTGTATTATTTCCCTGTCCGTCTATCTGCTTTTTCCTTCTCTCGTGCTGCAGAATCTTTCATTATGGTGAAACAGCATACTCTGTTTGCAAAATCTGCAGGAGTTAAGACAATTTACCTACATCACCCCAGGACATGTATCTGTCTGCATCTCTAGTGTTTTCAGTTCTGTTTGTCCCGTATGATTATTCCGTACCTTCAGAGGACAAAGATACCAGAATCTCTTCAATAATACTACAACAGCAAAAGCATGCTATCCAGTTAGAGAAGGCATACAAAATTACACACACATCTGCTCAGATCAACCTGAGCTGCCTGTATGCACATCTTCAGCATTGAATTAGGCTTAATTCTTTATCATTTCCTATAATTCCCTATTTTAAATACAATTGGCATTACAGATGCTGCTATTATGAGACAGGAAATAAGCCAACAGAACACAAAC
>JBCJKH010057059.1:0-16530 GCA_039877255.1 Loriculus beryllinus | reverse complement strand
CTGGGCAACATGGTCAAGGGTGGGGCATCCTTGCCAATGGCAGGGGGGTTGAAACTAGATGATCTTCAGGTCTTTTCCAACCCTGACCATTCTATGATTCTACAATAGAGTCCTTGACTTCTGTTTTTTTGCAGAATATAAACGGAGTATAAATGGCATCACTGAATCCCAGGCATAGACGTTGGAGAAAAAAGGGGTGCTATGAGCCCCTGGAAGACAATGTATTTCTTTTGTGTCATATGCCAAAGTAAACTGACTTCATTCTATGTAGTCCAAGCTACTCCTCACTCTTTCCTTATGATTTGACCAACATTTATTAGTGATGTTTTTCTCATCTCTTCATTCTGCTTAGCACGCCAAATACAGCCGATTAAGTGGATGTGTTTCTTTTGAAAAATAAGGCAGGAGAGAGAATTTTATGTTCATTAAAGTACCTCCTTAGTAGGGCTAATGCATGCCTACCCTCTAACTTCTGGATGCAGGCTTTGCTATATTGTGAAACCAATGGATAAAACCAAGCAGATACTTGATATTTTTACCATGTACTACTTCCTACTTTGAACTCAAACTATGGTGGCTTCTTTTTTGATTTCATATTTGAACAAACTTCTGTCAGGGCCTTTGCTTACACATACCAGAGCCAAAGTGCTCAAACACTCTATATGCCTCCAGGTTATTGTTTTTCAGGTATAGGTCTTCAGGTTACCTTAACACTTCCTTGGAAAAGTTATGATGCAGCACAAATGCAAATTGGACAAACAATACATGAATAGGTGATGGAAGAGGATGTCTGTGAGGATGAGGGCGTGGAGTATGACACTGAATCTAATTCAAAGACACGAAATAGCAAGTAGCAAAACGTTAGCTAAACTATTTGTATATAAATGCTTTTAAAGATTATTATTGGATAAAACACCAATTATGATTAGCTGAGCTCAGAGGACTGTGTAGGTTAATTAGTGCGTAGTGAACATGTAGAGTTTTGAACTCAAGCCCTGTATCATTTCTCAGTATTATGGTACCTGCATGAGGAATAATTGCAGGATATGGTCAAGAAGAAACAGTACCTAGGAACTGCACATAGCCTTATCAGTTGTACCTTATTACCCTTTTCCTTGCAATTAATGTCCTTTACACAGGTAAGAGCAACAGTTATAAGAAGACAATGGCAACAATCACCAAAGGACGTAACATTCAGATGGCAGAATGCCCCTGATGAATCCCTGGAGTTTCAGAGGAAAGAGGGAGAAGCAACGCTTAAGGGGCTTCCCCAGGGGTTCCCCAGCTCAGGTGGCCCATCACACCGGTAGGTCACTACTGAGCAGTTTGCAGCCTCTCTTGTTCATGAGCATGATTTCACCAGGTAACAGCCTTACAGGGTCACAATTATAATTTTCCTCAGTTGCAGTCCCCTCTTTTCTGAGCTACTGAACTTGGGGTTTAGTTATCAACAGTAGGAAATAGACCCCAGAATCCTCAAAAATCTGTCTTCTCTGTGGGCTCAGTGCATATTGAGGGACAGGACAAGTCCACTGTGCCACAAAGCAAAAGTTAGTAGATTAATTGGGTTTTTTTCAAAGGAGCAGCTTTTAAGGTTACTTTCACTTTAACTTTAAAATCAGGTAGAAGCGCTAAATTAAATCTGACCATTTTCTAAAACTTCAGTTTAGCCTGTACCATTAAATCCATTAAACACCATTAGAGGGCACTTTCGTTAGGATGATGACAAATCTCACATAAAATTGCAAGGGTTTGTGTGCCATTTCCTGCAGCCCAAAAATACAACTCCCAACCTCCTTACTGCCACAGACTTAATAAAACAAGTAGAAATTAATAAGTAGAACCATTAGCTTTTCTAGTAAGACAGTTGAATCCCATGCAGGTTGTTAAAAATAACAAAACATTTCCCAGGGTGCAGAGGAAAGGAGAGAATAGGAAAATAGAATGGGTAAATCAGTACAGGTTCCATTGAGCAGTACCAAAGCCTTAATTCTCCTACATACTCCACTCTAACCCATTACCTGTGTTTTGGCGCCTGTACTGTACAAAAGTGCAGTCCGTCCCATTGCTGCAGCACTTGGTATGCAAAAGAAAAATGAAGGGATCATGTTGCTGAGGCCATGAGCCAAAAATTCCTGCAAAGTTGTTAAACAGAATATGGTTTTTTCTTATTTTTCTGTCATTTTAATGTTTCTTGCCAACAGAAGAGTCCCCTATGTAAATATTAGCAATGACAAAAGATATTTGAGGGGAAAAAAATCACATATCTACATGATAAAAGATCTCCCAATAGAATATATATTCTCACAATTCTAATTTGAATGACAAAACTGCTGAAACAGACTCGTCAAAAGCAGGAGGCTCATTTTGTTCACAACATAAAAGGTATTGCTAAGTTTTGAAGATTAAGTTCAACAAAAATATTTACGTCTTGATGTACATCTGCTTTTTAACAAGCCTCAAGTAGTGGGATCCGGATGGTGTTCAGGTTGTTTCTAGATTATGACTCTACTGGAAAAAGATAGCCACCGATTTTTTTTTACTCTTGGAACACACTTTAGTGAAAGCGAAATATGATAGCATTCCTATCTGCATGCTATCTATCTTTCACTGTAAGTGCATTTGGTGTTAGAAGAAGAAAGTGGAGAAGCCACCTTGTATCTGCAGAGCCATCTGAAGAATGTTTTCTAAGAAAGCACCACAACTTGGCTACCCAGCACCATTCATCTCCCCAGACTATAAGGAGTATATTTGTCTGCTGAGATTAATGTGTAAGAAAAGACCTCAACATGGCTAGAAGTGTTTAAGACACAAAAGGTATTGTATCCAGCCAGAGCAACACCTGAACATAATTTTGTCTTCACAGCACAAGACAGCACTACCTTAAAGTTCCCCAGACAGCTTTACATAGCCACATGCCAACATGCAGAGCCCTGTGCCTGGCTCCTGAATGTGGTACAGGCAGATCCTGCCATCATAGTCTCTGATGTCATGGAGGTTTTGCTCTTTGGCTCTATTATTCCATGTAGACTTACACCTAGTTTCCAACATCTCAGTAGTTAAGCTTTGTAAGCTACAATATTTCCAGAGGTCCAGAAAGACAGGCAGGTTGCTGTATTCTGTGTAATGCCCTTCAGACAATGCAGCGTATCTCCCTGAAGTATGACCTGTGTCAAGATCAAAATATTTTCCCTCTGCTCCTTGACGAGCATGGCTCTGAAGCATCAACGTAAATTCATGACCCAATGTATTAATTCTGAAAAATACTTTAGAGACCCGAGCATTCTGTAGAGCTAATTTGGACTACATTTGGGGTTTACTGTAATCGGTGGAAGGCCTCAGGATGCCACAGGAATTTTGAAAATTGCTTTGCATTTCCAAAACGATGAAGCAATTTCAAGGACCATAAAGGGAGAGAGGTTTACCTGGTTGTCATCCACAGTGTATTTAAATTTTTTAGCAGAGTCTTGGGCAAGAGCTAGTGATGCTACATAACCAACCAGTGCTACTCCAAAAGCTTCAGTGACTACTTCAGGCAGGACATTCATGGGTGGTGGTTTTGGAGAGGGTAATCTGTAAAAAAATAAAGACAATCCTTTTTTAGAAGCCTGATACAGAGCCTGCATGTACCTGCAATTCATGAAGATAAAAGATAAACTATCTCTGCATGCACAGCTAACCTTTGTAATATTTGTAAGGTGACAATTTTCAATAATTTAGATTAAGAAGACCTCAGTCTGTAAGGACCTGCAAAGGAGAATTTGCAGGAGAAGATGAAGCAGTTTCAGATAGATTGTTCTGTTTCAGAACTTTAATCTGAGGAATTATGAAGGGATCTTTATAAATTAGCTCCCTCTCTGACAGATAAAACCATAAGCAACCATTCCCTAACTCTGTAATGCTCAATAAAAGAGACTCTTCTGTATATTTTTTCCTTTTTTACAGTTGGCTTTCCTGTAATGTTTAATTTAAACATTTTAAACAATTTAGTATTCACGTAGATTATGGACAGTGTGAATATTTATTTCATCTAATAGAGACTTTCTGATGGGGACTGCATTGAAATGCCTCAGTCAAGAACCAAACAGTTCTGGTTTGTCTCCATACCCCACAATAAGGGTTCATTCTCTCCAGAGTACAAATCACACGGCCTAGGAGCCAAATCATGCCCTTCATGTTTCTAGCACTCTTCACTGATAAGGCAGTTATGTATTTCAAGTAAATTACTAAAAATACATCAGAATGATCCAGGCTCTGCTCCTGTTTTTCAAACTACAGAATTTTCTCATGCAAGGTTAAGCAGAAAATAAGCTCTTGGTTAAAGCTGCATGAATACACTGAAACTGTTCCTAACATATATTGAAAGGGCACACTTAGCCCTGTGTTTATCTCAGATACATAGCATGTAATAGCGTACTCTAAACACTTAAAACTGATTTTCTTTCTCAGCTATTTCCTTTATTTCATTTCTATGAGTGTAAGCTGCCACACATGCATTGATGTTGTCCAGGACTTACATTTTGTGGAAATTTAGGGAAGCTCTGCAATTTGCAAAGGGGAGATTATACAAAAGGTGTGCTTAATAACCCTTAGAGTTTGAGCACTCTCTCTAATATCTAATCTAATTTGTCTTTCCTGTTAGTTATTTCAAGTATTTTTTTCCTCCTCTTCAAGGTTATGGAGAAAAATGTATCACTATCTGTAGTCAGAATGCTCTTTTTCTAGATTAAGCATATCTAAATCCTTTATATTTCTTCAGGAACCACATTTTCTAAAATTACTGTGTGAGTGGAGAAGAATAAAGTGTAGTAATCCACAAGCCCAATCACACTGCAAGTCCTTTCTGCTACAATAATCCAAGGCAATCCTCAAAAAGCAGGTTGAAATAATCTTGTAGAGAGTGGCCTGCCCTCCTCTTTTACATCCATCAGCAATTATCAGGTACTTAGTACCTATTTGTTATTCCATAAAGTAATAAAAAAGCTAGAAAAATGTACAAGAAAGTCTGTATTTGGACAATGATATCTATGCAGATATACCTTGATAACATGGGGTTCAATTGTGAGAGAATATTTGAGGAGGTTGGAAATTAACATAATAGATTTTTGCCATTCCTTATTTCAGAAAACCTCTTTGACCTCTTCAGAGACTGTTCTCAGAAGCAAACATATATAAAAGCCACAAGCTAATAAAAACCACATTACCCTTCAGGAATATGTCCCACAACTTCTAGCCCATAGACGTATTCCATATCAGCATAGTAGCAAGCAACAGATGTAGCAATTATCTATTGATTCAACAGAGAAAAAGATGTTACATTTCTATTGCTTTTAGTTTTTCACATGGTCCCTATTATTGCCATACCTAAGCACATGATAGTGTTCATGCATTTATCCTTAGATCAATCAAGTCAGACGTGGAAATATTATGAAAATTTTTGCAGATGTAAAAGAGAGTCAAAAGAAACTAAGATCTGGACACAATAATAAATTTAGAAAAGATGGCTGAAGAAGAACTATGGTGGAGTTTGTATATTCTACCTTAATGAAAGGGATCTGTACAAGCCTCTGTGAAGCCTTGGGCACCTTTCCAGTTAGTGGCACCATAGCTCTTCTTCAACCATCTTCTCTAAATTCATGCCTATGCTGTGTGAAAGGAAATTGTTAAGTAAAACCACAGAAAACAATAGCATAGCTATTTAACCTTGTTGCAGATAGATAAGCAGCATCTAAGCCACAACTACACAGCACAAGACTTGCCTGGAGTTACAATGTGCCAGTTACTTTACATTTTCTATTTCGAACTTCTTACGCTTTAACATTCTAGGCTTCATGTTCTTATGATTAAGTAAAAAGTAATAAACACTTGAAGAATATTATATAAATTGGGAACGTATGTCACTTTTGTCTTAATTATATAGTCAAACTTTTCCCTGTTCTTACAGTTAACATACAGCCATGAAAATTAGCTGTCCATTTAACAAATGGCAGGCATAATTGTGGATAGCTGTAGACAACATGGTAGAGTTCAGCAGATTAGTTGAACCACTGAAATCTCTGTAAACAAAAATGCCTGATATTTGATTCTATACTTACCAAAAGGAGGTCGATGGGAAGAACAACTTTGATGTTTTTCTGAAATTTCTCATTCAGTTCTTTAACAAGAACAAGCACCGCAATGCTCAGCAAGGAGAGAAGTAGAGCTTCCAACTGAACTGATCTGATGTTCTCAAATATGTAGGCATAAATCTACAGTGAATGGCAAATAACAACCACATATCAAAAAAATAGGTGATTTTGGGTCACATGCTAGGGCATATTCTACACAACTTCAAACATCTTAAGTACTCTGTGAGAGCTGAATCAATATGGCAGGAGCTGAGTCATCTGACAAATTGGCCTACACGTAAGATTATGCAAGGAAGAAAATCACCAAATATTATTACTATGGACTTTTGAGATCTCAAAAATGCAGCAAATATTTGTGTATAAGCATTTACAAATTTCTATTGATAGAAGCAAGCAAGATAATTACAGTAAATGTGATATGTATCCTTTTCTTATTCAGTCTCATTAAATTCAATGAGATGAGTGTTGCACAGAAATGTTGAGAGAAGCCTCCATGCAAAAAGGTTTATTTTTCCAGAGTAACTGTATAGCTTCAGTAGGGGTGCACTCAGTCTCCTTGTTGATTGCTTTTGACCATCACACAAACAGTGCTCCATGGAGCAGGCTTTGATCAGGTCCATCCAGATGCCATGTGTATTAATTAGCTGTCAAACTTGTGTATGCATGTTATTGGTTATTTAAATAACTGGCGTTATCTACTAAGCCCTGGGTCTTTCCTTAGCCTATACTTAAAAGCTGCAAAGGAAGAAGTAGAAAGAGGGTAGGGGATAAAATGATAATTCACAAGTCAGTGGCAGGTGCTTTCCAGGGAAACTCCATGGCAAGGTCCAAGAACTGCAGATGCAAGGTTGAAAAGCGGTACAGCATTACAGACCATAAGGTTCGAAGTCCTGTTGCAACGTGTTCTGGTTTGTTGGTGTATGACTATATCACTGCACATGAGAGGATGACTGCAGTGTTAAAAGAGAAAGAAAAAACTGGATCAGACCTACAGAGCTGCAAATAGGAGGCCTTCAGCTTCTCAAAGTGCACTGCAACATGCTGTAAAACATCACCAGAAAAATATAGTTGGGTCTACGATGAATAAAGGAAATGTGGTGCTGAGTATAAGGAACATATGGAATGGAAATATGGAACAGGAATAGAATTATGGTTTAACCCCAGTCAACAACTAAGTACCATGCAGTTGCTTGCTCACTGCCCCCCCATCCATGCCCTTGTGGGATGGGAAAGAGATTCAGAAGCAGGCAAAACCTGTGGGTTGAGATAATAGAAGTTTAGTAATTGAAATAAAGTAAGATATAATGTAACAATAACAAGAAAAAGAGAGAGGAATAAAACTCAAAAACCACACATGTTGCACAATACAATTGCTCACCACTCACTGATAGATGCCAGCCCATCCCTGAGCAGCAATTGGCACCTCCTGGACAACGCCCTCCAGTTCATATACTGGGCATGATGTGCTGTGGTATAAAATACCACTTTGGCTAGTTTGGGTCAGGTGTCTTCTCTCTACTCCTTCCCAGTTTCTTGTGCCCCTTCTCACTGCCAGAGCATGAGAGACTGGAAAGTCCTTGGCCAGGTAAGCGCTACTTAGAGACAACTAAAAAGTCAGTGCATTATCAGCATTATTCTCAGACTGAAGCCAAAACACAGCACTGCACCAGCTACTAGGAAGAAAATTAACTCCATCCCAGATGAAACCAGGACAAATCATCAGTGGTGATGAACAACAAGGTTCTCTGATGATGAATGCAATGTTGTAAGTAACAGACTCAGAAGAATGCTGTTACCTTCTCATCAGCACAGACGACAGTGAACTGTAATTTAATTTCTACACTGAATTTGGCAGTCCAGGAAATGAGGCATAAATCAGTATGATAACAGATTTACAGAAAGTAATGAAAAAATTTACAAGTTTACTGGTATGGTTAGAAGGGGTAAAGAAAGTTATATGAAACTTCTGTCCCAATAAATCAAGAAATGATCAGATTCTTATCACTAGTTATTTTCAGGCCTCAGGAATAAAAGTCTATTGCCTGGAGGAACGGAGAGGCATGAAATATACATACATATATATATATGCTTATATAATACACATGCTTATTAAAGTTGCAGGGGTAAAAAATAAGGTAGGCTCAGCCTCCTGAATTCTGCATTTATACGCTGGGACCTATTGTGAAATATAAACAGAGTGAACAGAAGTTAAAATCTAGGATGTAGATTTAGACTGCATCACAAGTAACTTCTTTTGAAACAGGAACATTAAGGATAACAAAATCAATCTACTGAGGTTGAAATAATGGTATTTAAAAATGTGTTTTCTCTGGCAACAACTAAGATGACCACTAAAACAAATGAAAAGCGACACTTGTAGTTTTATCAAAATAAAGATTAATAATTTTCTGCTCCAGAGAACCTATTCTCAAAAACATGTATAGACCTAACAGGTTTTGAGTTTGGAGTTTAAGTACACATATTTATATCGGAAAAGAAAAGGTACTAGAAAAAATATCTTAGGAAAGAACCCTGTTCTAACAAAAGGCAATCAATATGACAATAAGATTCTTTTCTTACTCTTCTGTCACTCCTTGAAGAGCTGGTGCTCATTTTAAAGAATGAGCAGATTGAAAGATATTCCTGATTTTTCTTCTCTCATATGTTCTATTTTCATGATATATAAGGAAAAAGTATTTTAAAAACAAAAGGTAGTTTCATCAACAGAGACAATAAGTTATTTTCCTCATAAAGACAAAAAATGGAGTCAAGTCCTTTAAAATTTAGTCCTTGGACCTTTTTTAAGGATGCACTGTATAACTTAGCACAAATGTTTCTTGGAAGTTCAGAGAACATTTTAAAGTCAACTTGTTAAATAATATGATCTATATATAAGTCTGAAGAATGGTAATCAACCCATGTTTTTTTAACCACATATTGCCCCACTGTAATCAGACTATATGTGGAATGTGTTTTGGGTGGCTTGAGACTAATCTCTGTACCCATAACTTCAAAGACTGAATTTTCATGAGAGCACAGGACTTGGCTCAGGGCCAGGCAGAAGCTGTGATTAATTAGGACAAAAGGAGGCAATCTGGAAAATTATGTTTCAAACTGTGCCCACAAACTCACAAAAGGCTAAACTAGATCTAAGGTGAAGTGATAAGAAAAGGAAGGAAATGGATTAAATCCTAAGTATCTAAGTCAAAGAGATGTGGGCTTGTTTTGAAATGAACAGTGTCTATTGAAGAGTCAGCATTAGCTATATATGTTTGCGGAATTTAATTTCATTTTTCTAGACAAAGTGAGACACAAGATTGGGCACATAAATATAATTTTAACAAAGGATTACAAAGAAATATGCACAAGCTTTCAGTGTTTCTGTCTGTCTTTACAAACTGGTCAGAAATGAAACTTCCATTTCAATTTTAAAACATATAGCCAAATCTTGTAAACCTTTGTCACAGCTTTTTCAGATGTACTGTGCTTTTTCACAGTAGTATCACCAGCCCTATCCCCAAAGTGTCTGTAGTATGCTGAAACAGTTCTGGCAGCAATACATAAATATTAAATCAATTACTGCATCAGACTAAAGAGCTTCCACTGACTAGTCTGTTCCCATTTTCCTTGAAAATCTAAAAACACCCATTTCATGTCATTATGACCAACAAAGCCAAGAGACCATTTTACAAACCATTCTCAGGCTCTTCAGGAAAAGAGAAACTGTGGCTCTTAACACAATATACTATATTGTAACATATGCTATAGCCGTCTCTCTGTACTACACAGTTCACACATTACACTATCCAGACAGTTACTATACTCTTTTAAGGTGAAAATGTAAATCCTAAATGTAAGCACCTAGGCTTCAAGCTCGTAATATAACCACCATCTGATTCAAAAGAAATATTTACAAATGTTTTCATCACAAACATTACAAATTCAGTATTTTAGATCATTTGATGATGCACTTACTGAAATAATTATGTAATAGAATTAAGTTTGATGTAGTGTAAGTGTATAGTGTAAGAAGCATTTTTTGGTGTCATTATGTGAATAACAAAATTAAAAAATATAGCAATAATATATTCATCTGTTTGCCTTTAGATTTTTATTTTTATGATTAGTTTTGTGTAAAGATTTTTAAGGGAAATGATGTGTCAATCTGATGAGGAATCAGTGAACTTTTTTGGCAATCGATGCAAATTTGCACATAAGTGAAAAAGGCAATATTCTTACTTTGCACAAATATAGATACAGACACTGAATGTCCCTGTTCTCATGGGAAATTAATGGCTTTGAGCTACATTATATTTTCACATGCTTCCATATGGTAATAATGAATACTGTAATGGTTTCTATTCTAGAAAGGATGTGCATTCTGATGTATTAATGAAAAGCCAAGTTTTATTTTTTTTTAAATGTAATCATGAAAACCCAAAAGACTCATTCTAAAATAAGCATAGAGGCTGAAGAAGATAAAATAATTAAAGGAATATATTAGTTAAAACAATTAATACCGTTTAAGACTAGACAACTTAATTTTCTTTTCAGAAATATTTCATTCTGATTTTTTTTTAGACAAATGAAACACACTGTGGGGGAAAAAAGTACAAGCATTTACTGTGACCGGCATAAGAGACAGAGTGATAAAAAGGGAGGAGAAAAAGGATGGATAGTGGGAACATGAAGGTAGCACAACCACAGGGATTTTGCAACAAACTTGCAACACAACCAAAAAAGGCCCTGTTTTGCAAAGAAGGTTTGTCACATTGCAATTCATTTTGCAGTGCTTCATTTTCTCAGAAACTTGTGGAAGGATAAACATATCTACACATGAATAATGGGCAAATATAGATATGTTTTTCTGTTTTCAGATACTAAGTAGAACTTGATAACACTTTTCTTGTCTCTTGTAAAAATCAGATTTTGCATGTAGCCTTCTCTCATAATTTTTCTTCTTCACCTTGCCTTTCCCATTTGCAAAATACCAATTGACGCAATGCTCAGCTCAGTTGCAGTGTTACGTGTTACATGTACAGGGAAAATGAAATTTAATAAATGACATAAACAGTGCGTAAACACAAAAATCCCACAGGCTCAATGTCAGCGTAGTATTTTTCTCCATATGCGAAGTTCATTTTTACATATTTCATAATGATCTCACTTGCTATAAAGAATTGGTTTCACTGGCTAGCTCCACTTTCAATTCTCCTATCACACTTTATTAAACATTCTTATTCCTGCTTTGCCAGACCAAGGCCTGCCTGAGGTGAAGCAATTGGCTTTGTGAGTGGGAGGTGTTTTGGAGTGAAGAAATTAAAAAAACTAAGCAAAAATACCAGTCTTTGGGTTTCAAGAATTTGGAGTAAATAACATGACCATAGAGACATGCCAAATTTGCATTTTCCTCTCTAGTTAGATGTACACATTAAGAGATATCTAATAGTATAATTTTCATATAAAATTACTACTAGTAGTGAAAAAAAGAAAATGTAAAAATTCAAATTGCTGCTTCTGACTTGGGCAGCCCAAACTCTGAACAGATACCAGAAACTTTAAAAAGGCTTCTTGAGTAAAATTTTCCCTTCTAAATATGAAGACATTTTTATTATTCTTTTAAGTCATACAGGAGGTTTTCTGTTTATTCGTTTTCACATAACTCTATAGAGCAATTCGGAACCTTAAAAAAATCAGGAAAAATTTTCTTTGGAAAATGTTCAAAGGGGTTTGATTTCAGAAGTGAAGTGAAGGGAAAAGAACTTGTTTCAGATATACTAAAAAATACAGTGGGTAAGGGAATATATTTCTTTCAAAGCATTTAAATGACCTCATTTATGATATCATTAGCACACCAACGTGGAAATATTTCTTTGTATTATTGCTGTTCTTTATTATTGCTTATAATGTATATTTCGATTATGTCTGGGCTATGGTACTTAACACCAGTCATCTCTACAAGATGACAATGTTCTTATATATAAGTATAGTCTCCATGGAAACATCATGGAAAAGAGGCTAGTCAAATTTTATATGAAGAAGTATTCATGAAAAGGTTTTTAAAGAATTGAAAAATATTTTAATATATGATGAATCATTTGCAATAGTCTCTCAGGCTGACTACTCATAAAAATGCCTGACACTTTTAGTTTTATGTCTACAAAATAAATTGCTTGTGTTTAGCACAATAAATTGGTCCTGTAAAAAACTTACCAATGGATTATCCATATGAAGTTATGCATAACTTCATTCTTCATATCCATATGAAGTGTTATCAAATTTATAAAGTATTATGAAATAACATTCTAAAAAGCAACACCTTCTTATCACAGAATTAACATTAACAAATTTCCAAAAATAACAGGAAAAAATAGAGTGGAAGAGTGCAAGAAAATAAAGTCAGTGCTTTTAAATAAGGTGTCCTAATTTAGTGGTTGACTAGATTAAGTCTCATTTCATCTGGCAATCCATTTATTCTTACCAGTGCAATGTAGATACCACCACAACAAATAAAGTTCTATTATGATCAAAATATCATTTTGACAGATACCATTGTAATAGTACTAACGCTTCAGCCAAAAGATTATGCTCACAGCTTCTAAACTCTATATTTGCTGGAATGAGTTACCATAAAAAATATGTTCTTATATCTTTTATGCAATAGGATTTTATAACTTTGTTCTTTAAGGCTTCAGCCAACAATATCTTACTTTCCAAAGGGAGTAACCACGATACTGTATGGAAGGCTGTATGCATTTTCTGAAAATTACATTAAACCTGTACTCATGGCAAAGTAATATAATGTAATAATGCAACAAGCAACATATCTAGGGCAATTTTTGCATAGGGCATCCACAAATCACAGATTATTTTCCTTTTGCCACAATGATGGCTAGATTTCATGCAGTAAACTATGAAGAAAGTGTGTTTAGAATGGCATTTGGATATATCCCTCCCACATGCTAATACAGAAAGAGTTAACCCTCCCTGTACAAGTGTGCAATTGTTCAGGATAGTAAATTGAGTTATTGATGCTGTAATACACATATTTTAAATTGATTTCTATATCCTTTCAAAATAAGACCCATTTGTGCTTATTCTTTATCAAGTTTTCCTAAAAAGTTCTTACAAATAGACCTAGCAAGATGAATGTTTTGGTATTGCATTTTCTGTTCATTCACAAGCACACATAACAAATTTCTTATATATAGCCAAATGTCATGGTTAAGAAAATGCTACCTAATAGAATAACCATCTCTTTTACTGGACTCACATGAAAAAATCCCAGTGGTCCTGATATATATGGCATTTTCATTCCCAGCAGATACTTCACTTGTGAAGTCACAACATGTGTAGCCGCTCCTGTTGTCATTGCACTTATCACTGGTTCTGTTAATAAGAACGTGGCACTGCCCAACTGCAGCATAAACATCACTACCTAAAAGGCAAAGGCATGAGCATCAGCAATTATAATAACAAGCAGCTTCCTGGTGATAGGACAAAGGGCCAGGGTCCTTTTAACAAACTTTAAGATAAATGAGATAAAGACAAAAAAAAAAAAATCCTTTGAAGTACAATTATAGCTGAAAATAAAACCACTGAAGTTCTGTGCATTTATCCGCCTTATGTTACATCACTCTAACACTAGATTAGTAACAAAAGCAGACTCAGAGAAACTTAGTATTCTGTCCTGCTTGAATATGTGAGCCAAATAAATACTATAAAAAATCAACTCAATACACTGATATGAAGTACAGCAACTCAAAAATTGATGGTGGTGCTAAGACTCGTTCGTGTTCCACTGCTATTCAGCCTGAGTAGGCAATGGGCCATATCTTGCTGCAGCTTAACAACGGACAATATGCCGATATCAGGATTCCCAATGTTAGCAATTTCAATTGCTACCAAATTTATTAGGTGCTAAAACAATGGAGAGATGATTCACAAGATTAGAGCTCCATCATCCCCTGGAGCCCTGCCCTACCACAGGCTGCTGCACCATCAGTTTTCCCTTCCCAAGTCACACAATAGCTTTGCTCCTCCAGCAAACTCTTAACTTCCTGACATCCCACTGACCCTGCATGCACGGTTCTACATACTGTGATACTTGGCACTATCATGCTGCAATATGATAATACCAAAAACGTCAAGTACTGGCAGTCCACTACCTCTAGCTTCATCAGCTTCATATGCTGAGGTTTCTGGTTTTGCAGGTATTCAGGGAGTGACAGAAGTTACTTCTGATGTGGAGGATATAAAAATACTTATCATCTTTACAGAGAAACAGAGATGTTTATATATATAAGTGCTCTGTTTGAACAAAATCAATAAGCTTACTATTTTCAAGGCCATTAAAATCTATTTCCTATGTATTTAAGAAACACCTGAACTACCTTAAAGTATAATATCTGTATATAACCAGAAAAATTTAAAGCAGGAAAAAAATTCAACAAAAAAATAGTAGATTTTGGCTCTGCTATATTTGAAGATTATTTCAACTTTGTTGCAACTTTTACAGAAGTTATTTCAGAGCACAGGCATAAAGAAAGAATAATATTCCTCTCTAATTCAAGAATCCGAACTACAGCTGAATCTACTGTTGCTAATACTTCATAGAAATATAGGACAAATACTCAAAGTATTGCATCCTGCTGTGTTTTCTCACCTTATCCTAGACTGCTCTTTTCCTCTGAAGAATAAGATTTGACAGCTCTTACTTCTTTGTACAAAGTTGTTACATACTTACAGATGCTACTGAGGTTTATGTAATATTTAACCCTTTTCTTATCTATATTAAGTTACATTTAAAATATCTCCCCTTACAGTTGAATTCTGCACATTCATAGGATAAAAAAACCCCAGTTTTTTATTGTTTATAGTCTTCTGCACTTGCTATACTTCTGCCTGAAAAGGTACATGCTTGTGGCAAAGGGCTTTTGTTACAATACCTTCTAAAAGGCTTATGTTGTGCTTACAATGCTAAATATCATCCTTTTGATATATATCATGGTCCCCTTTGCTTTATTTCATTTTGTTATGAAGCTAGAAGAATAATTCCCAAATGTTGTCATTTTCTATGCCTGAACACTATTTATTTTTTCACCATCAATTTCACATGTATGTAGTGAGCTATGAGTATAGCAGCACAAAAGAAACAAAAATACCAGAGTGGCTTTTAATTTACCACAGAAACCTCTAGTGAGCAATTTTCTCTTCCATTTGAGACATTAAATCTGAGACATTTTTTCTATTTGCCACTAACAGCGTGTGAATGGCTCTGTACTGTGAACAGACAGAACATTGATTGCCATTCAAGATAGGACCCCAGTAATGGTAATTACTGTTATACCCTCAGTGAGTGGTAATTTAGTTAGTCAGGCCTAAAACTGATAATTACTAACTTCAGACATTTTATTTAGCTGTTTGTTCTAACAGTGTGCTTATTCATGTATTTAAAACATTGTTCACAGTAGCAGAGTTCAAAGAGAATTAAATTCTTCCTTCCCTAGTGAATTTTTGCTTGTTTTCTAAGATCAGTTTGTATCGTACGGATGTGAAATTTCTAATTGTGTAATAGCTTACTTTCCAGAGAGAAGAATTTTTATATAGCTGTGGAATCCAAACCACAGAGACAATTCTATGAACTACATAATATCACAGAGAAATATTAGCTAATATGAACTTTCAGAGAAAGTTATTACAGTGAAGCACAGGAAAAGGTGTCATGGTTATGGAAACTTCAGCATCACTCTCATTTGTTTCTTTTTTTCATGTTAATTTTTTTTACTTTAAATCTTCAGCATTTTAAGGGGATGCTTCACAGGTAGGAACTAAAAAGTCACATTTCAAACACACTTTTATTTGTTTATAACCACTTTTTTTACCATAAGTATGTTTTGAAGGTAGCCAATTTCTCTAGCCACCCAGCCAAACAAGCAGGAGCCTACACTTGGTCTTCCATTTTTTACTGCAGAAGGAAGTTCAGAACTTCCAGAAAAAAAGGCAATATTTCATCAGCATGTGCACCCGACTTTTTATTTACATTGTAGCTAAATAAATATAGCGTGCATCTATATATCTTCCGTGATGAAGACCTAACAATGAAGCAATCAGAACAGAAAATATTCGAGGAAAGTATAATTTTCAGCATAAGTTGGTATGGGAAACTTCTGCTGTCTATGCAACACGAGTAACGTACAGAAACCGCTTAGATCAAGATGAGACAAAAAGTTGTTTTGAAACAAGCCTCCAAAATCTTGTTGCATGTGAGTTTTCTTGACAGTTACCATTAAAATTATTTACATTTATATAGGCCCAGATCAACTCCAATGACACCAAGCTGTGTGGTTCAGTGGATACGCTGGAGGGAAGGAATGCCATCCAGAGGGACCTTGACACGCTT
>JBCJKH010057057.1:0-42167 GCA_039877255.1 Loriculus beryllinus | reverse complement strand
GATCCCGGTGTGCGTCTTTGGTGGAGCGGAGACTGCTCTGAGCATTTATTATAGGTGGTGGAAACTGACTGGGTGTGTTGGGATGGAATGATGCTCCCCTCCCCCAACACATCTAGTTTAAAGCATCCTTGACCAGTCTGGCAAGCCTCCTACCAAACTGACTCTTCCTCTTCTTTATCAGAGCCGCTCCACCAGCCCCCAGTAGACCTGCCCTACAAACTTGGGTCCCATGTTTAAGACACCCAAATCCCTGACTATGACACCACCCTTTTAACCATTTATTAACCTGTCCAATCCTAGCTTTTTTAAGGTCCTCCCCTGTATCCTGGAGAATGCATGAAAAAACTATCTGAGCTCCAGAGCCCCTAACCACCTCTCCCAGGGCTCTGTAGTCCTTTTTTATGTCCCCCAGGATACTGCTATCTATATCCCTAGAACCCACATGTATCACTAGAAGTGGGTAATAGTCCATGGGACTTACTAGTGCAGGCAGCCTCTCTGCAACATCCCTGATCCGTGCTCCTGGTAGGCAACACACCTCCCTTGAGACTGGGTCAGGCCGACAAATGGGTGCCTCTGTTCCTTTCAAAGCAGAGTCCCCTAATACTATGACCCACCGCTTTTTCCTGGCAGCACCAATAGAGATCTTCTTTACCAGTGCACCAGCAGCTGTTTCCGAGGCAAGTGCATTTTATCGTTACCCCCCTGCATGACAGCAAAGCGGTTCTGAGTGGGAACATCAGATTTCGGAGGAAGCCCCTTGCTGTTGGCTGACCTCTTCCTCCTTTTTTTGTTGTATTTTTTGGTTACTAATTGCCAGCTTCCCAGGTTAACAGTCTCCTTCCTCCCTCCTTCCTTCCAGAGGGGAAGCTTGAGGCCCCTGCACAGTCTGGGCCTGGAGCACGCATTCCTGCTTCCTCTCAGCTTCCCTGACATCTCGCAGCCTATTAACAGAATCCTGATGCTCAGCCACCTGCTGCAGGAGGACCTCCACCAGAAAGCACGCAGTTCAGCCCTGCCCATTGTGCACTCTCCCCTCACCAGACCAATGCAGGCACTCTCTACACTCTGAGCTCTGCACTGCAGCCTCCCCTCTCATTCGCTTTGTCTGGGTGCTTACACTGGCCGCTGCCAGGGCAGCCAGTGCAGAGCTCCAAGACCGGGCCCTTTCTGAAAATTTTCAAAATTTTAATTTACACACAAAGATTTTCATATTTTCCATTAAAGCAAGAGAATAGTCTATTTTATTTTCATAACAGGAATTTGGGAATAAAACCATTATTAGTTTATTTTTTGTTAAGCCACTGCTGTACATAATGAAATCTGTGTCAAAATAATGCAAAAAAATCTCTTTTACATTCACTTTATATATTTCTACTATGTCTGTCTGCACTCCTTGAAGGCTAAGTTGACAGTAAATTTACCTACATGCATTTTGTGTCAAAAAACGAGTGCTGCCAGTATCTGTGTAAGAGTGGTTTGAAGGGAATACTTAAGCAAAAAGAACAGCCCCACTTTCTCAGTGCAAGAAATGCCTAACTAATCCAGCAGGACTCCGAATGAAACTTTTTTTATTTTCTAGGTGGTGCACTATCCTATTTTTAAATCGTTGTAACCATTTTATAATCATTATTGCCCATGAATTATAGCTTATATCATATTCATACACAAAGTAAATCAGTATTGTGCTTTAGATCTTTTTACCAGTTATGCAATCAAATGTCATAAAGATACACTCATGCTTCAAACCAGAAAACTATTTAATCAATTTAAATTCAAAATTAAGATAGAGATACTAATCTATGTTCATTGGTTCATATCATTATAGATCCTGTCAATTAAATAAGAAAATACATTCCCTGTTCCTGGGAATTTACAATGTAACATAAGGAATTTTCAATCTGAAGACAATGTCACATTCCTTCGCAGCTGTTTCTGAGGATAAATTCTAGCTTAATTCTGCCTTTATAATCTGTAGAATGATCCCAAAGTCTTCATTATTTTACAAAGATGACAAACACTGACTTCTCCATTCAATTTTTATTTTCTGTGTCCAGAAAAATGAGAAAGAACACTCAGCCACGTTTTACGTGAAAATAAAAGTCCAGTTGTGTTTGTTGGCTGAATGTAGGATAAAACAAGAGTTCTTCAAGTCTCTGCTGCCTTGCTGAAGAATGTTTACATCCTGTATTCCTGCATCACCCCACCAAATAACAGCACCTTGGTCCTCAGTGAAAAACACATCATCGTCCAACTGATCAGATCCCTTTCTCAGGTTCTATTTCAGGATCCTTATCTATAGGACCAGGAATTTAAGGCAAATGAGCAGTACTCTGAAGGTCTAAGACAGAGTCTAGAGCCTTCCCAGATGATGCATCATCATTAGCCTTTGGTGATTTGTCTCCTTTCTCCACAGCATCACTTCTTCTCTTCAAAGCTTATTCTCCATCAGACAAAGAGAAGTAATAACACTTTATTATTTATTATAATAAATAATTCTTTGAAACATGGTTTTAGAAATGCAAGCTACAGGCTGACTTCATTTCCCTGCATAGGTAAAACCCCAGTTTGCCACTGTGTTACAGCAGAGTCTAACATTTTCCTTTAGTTTTAATTTATTTGGACCTGAGAGCTTAGATCTGCCATGTCTTGACTGAATTAAGAAAGAATGTATGTAACGAAAAGGTAATGTATTCTAACAAATGTTCTTGTTCCCATATTATTCTCTTCCTCACTAAAATATTACAGCATATTCATTCAATTACAGATTAAGTCAATACTGCCGGATTATAATATGAATAATACCACTATTAATTCTTTTTATGTTGGACTACTTTTTATTTAAAAAATAGATATGTATATATTTTATGCATATATTTTATGCATATTTGGTTTATCCCTCAAGCAGAGACAATTCTACTATATACCGGTTTAGGAGATAAAACCTGTCCAAACTTCTGTAAAGATCAGAGTGTCTTATCACAAGTCGGATTACTACTCTTGCAGACTGAGACCAGATAAACAAAGCTCTTATACAACTTTAGGGATGTTGTGATCAATTTACCTTGTGCACGACTCTGGGGACCATGCTGTTTTACCATCTTGATTGCAATGATAAATCCATCATTTTGTTCAGTGCGGTGGAAACAGCTCAGAGCCTTGCCATTTGTGGCAAATCTTTTCTGTGGCAGGCTCATAGTAAATCAGTCTAACCTGAGCTGACAATGATTGATTCTGAACAAAATGTCATGAACAATAAAATCTTCTGTTTTCTTCTTTTAAAACTGAATAGATTTAACCCCCTAAGTCTAGCTAAATTCCAAACAAAAGTAAACAGGTAGGGGTTGTTTGTTGGTTTGTTTTTGGGGTTTTTTTTTTCAACTAGCAATTGCAAAAAAAAAAAAAAAAAAAAAGGATAAAAGAAAATATTTAGATCACATTTTAGAAGTCTAAAATGTGTGGCAAACAATGGACCTGTTATTTACAGTCATTAATCATTACTATCATTAGGACTCAGAGAAACACATATTTTAATCCACAGCAGCATGCATGTATGGGAAGGAGACAGGAAGATTTATCAGCTCTCTGAGGAAGGTTTTGTTTCTCTCCTCCTGCTTGCTTAAACCTCTCCCATAATGGAACTGTGGCAATCATTAAGTGTCTGAAAAATTTTGTAACAGATGACATCAATATTGTAACATGGCATCAGAATCATCCAATTGGCTTACTGATTTATTTTCAATTTTTTTTTTTTGGAGGTTCACAAAAGCTGTTAGAAAGGACCCTGAACCATTTGGAAAAGAACCTGAACCATTACCTGAACCTGAACCTGAACCAAAGGAAAGGAACCTAAACCATTACAGGTGTTATGGGGAATCTAAAGTTCTCCCAAAAATCTGTGGTGGTCAAAATCCAACATGTGACTGAATGCAGTTGAAGCCAATCCTATATTCCATTGACACAAAATGTACAGAAAATAACAGAAACCTGTTCTGGTCCCAGTGTTAAATGCTTCAGAGGTGGGATTTCATTTTATCATTAAAATATTTTTTTAGGGTATATTTAGAGAAAACCCTCAAAACTTTCATTACAACCCTTTTAACATGCAGGTATATCTGGAATAGATGCAGAACTTAATAAAGACATGAGCAGATCTTTCTGTTTTACAATTTACGAGAAAAAAAAATGGTGTTAAAAAAATAGCTTTGGCTTTTGAGTGTACTGAATAGAAAATGAAAATTATGTAGTTACTGAAATGATTACTTCATTTATTTGTTTATCTAGAATATTGAATGAAAGAAAGTAAAGGAATTGAAATTAAATGGATTGTAAGTATCTTTCAAATCTATTCTTTTTCTAATATAAAGAGATCAGACACTTTGGAGAGGTAATCAGTGTCGACGTGAGGTAGAGCTAACAGAAGCATCTTCCAGCTGAGACAAAAGGCTTTGCAGAGCTCATGTGTTTGTGAGGAGATGTGAAAAGAATAGCTTAAATTCACTATAAAATATTTTTATACTGCTTTAGAGGTGAAGGAATCTTTCAAATTTAGTATATTAATATTATGCTTGCGAAACTGAAGCACAAGCAAAACTTGCTATAGATGGGGTATTACTCTTTGCACAGCCCTTCTAATAGAACTATCTGTGACCTGAATTAAAATAGTTATTCCTGATTGCATGTTTTTAATCAGAATGTTACGGAAAAGGCAGTTCTGCTTATATCATCAGGGTTTGATGTTCGAAACTAAGTTTAGTTTTGATTCAGAACAAACCCCTAGAATTCTCAGTGACAGGAATAGTCCAAGGGTTCTTAATACAAAGGCAATTCACTCTGAGAGACTCAACCTGGGCTGCAGCTTCTGAAAGCCTTGGGATTTCTGGATTAGTCAATCTCCCTGCTTGGATGATTCAATGACATGAAGCTTCACGGTCTTGTCTCTTCAGCAAAACCAACCAATAGGCACATATACGAATTTTCAAGAAACTGGGGATGTTTAGAAGATGCCTGTCAGGCAAGCTTCTTCTGCTTGATTTGTAAAATAACTGTTCTTAGATTGAACTCAGATGTCATTCCCAAGTAAAACCTTTTTTTTTTTTGCTTAAGATTTTCAATGAGCATTAATCACCCCATTATGGCTATGCCTACATTTATCAATGCAGCACAAACAAGCATGAGTTTATTAAGTGAGGCAGCTGGTTCTGAGGACCTTTGCCCACACTGTACAGGAGGGTTCAAGGAATTTTATTTGGACTGGCTGTAGCCCACCTGTGGACCGTATTCTCCTTAGTCTGAAGCCCATTCCTGTTTTGTTTAATCCCAAAGGAGTCTACTTTCAGATTTCCTTTGTAAGAACCAAAGAGTGGGTCATACACTCCTAATCTGAAAAAATGTTAGGGTAAATATTCCATCTACAGAAGGTTACATCATGACTTGTGCTCTCACTACCTGGGAATATCCTCCTCAAGACAGATATGGCTGCTGTTCCATACAGTGCCCATTATCAACTTTCAGAACAATGCACAATATTTTAACAGGTGGCAGTGAAGGTTTTGCCTTCATCATGAACTTACTGTGAAGTAAACTCAAGTGCAAGTCATGACACCATATTCTGGCATGGATCCCCTTGCAGAGTCAATTAGCAGACATCAACTAATCTGAACGTTTTCACCTTAAATTCAGGCTATAGTAAACAAATCAGAAGCATTAGTCATAGGGAATTAAGTAGAAATTTGCATGGAGAAACTTGAACATAAGGATCTTTTCTTACATGAGGGCAGTAAAGAAAAGACATAAGGCAAACAAAGTGACTCTTAAAGTTGACTTGGAGTTGTTCATATAGGATCTTCATACAGTTAACTTATAGTTAGTTCAGATGAGGTTTTCCACATGTTATTGTGTAAGCAATAACAATAACAATAAGTTTTGTGTATAATTTGAGCAGGTCACTATGCTTCACATTTTAAAAATAAAAAGAAAAAAAAAGAAAATAAAACACCCCTCCTTCCAAAAAAAAAAAAAATCAACCAAACACCCCAAAACCGAAAAAACAACCTACAGAGCAAATTAATTGATCAGGAACAAGTACAATCTGTTGCCAGAGGAGGCTACATTATGCCAGTGAGAGGCACACATGTTTATGAATTTGTATGTCTCTTCAAATATTAATATAATCATAGAATAGTTAGGGTTGGAAAGGACCTTGAGATCATCAAGTTCCAACCCCCCTGCCATAGGCAGGGACACCTCACACTAAACCATGTCACCCAAGACTCCGTCCAGCCTAGCCCTGAACACTGCCAGGGATGAAGGATTCACAACTTCCTTGGGCAACCCATTCCAGTACCTTACTACCTTCACAGTAAAGAACTTCTTCCTTATGTCTAACCTGGACTCCAACTCTTTATATTTTAACCTGTTACCTGTTGTCCTATCACTACAGTCTCTAACGAAGAGTCCCTCCCCAGCATCCCTGTAGGTCCCCTTCAGATACTGGAAGGCTGCTATGAGATCACCACGCAGCCTTCTCTTCTCCAGGCTAAACAGACCCACCTCTCTCAGCCTGTCCTCATATGGGAGATGCTCCAGTCCCCTGCTCATCCTCGTGGCCCTCCTCTGGACTTGTTCCAACAGTTCCATGTCCTTTTTATGTTGAAGACACCAGAACTGCACGCAATACCCCAGGTGAGGTCTCACGAGAGCAGAGTAGAGGGGCAGGATCACCTCCTTTGACCTGCTGATCACGCTCTTTTTGATGCATCCCAGGATACGGTTGGCTTTCTGGGCTGCAAGCGCACACTGAAGCCGGCTCATGCATATGTGCTTTTTATAAAACTTTGAAAAGGATTGCTGAGTACAGTTTGAAGAAAATACATAGAAGCTGATTTTGTCCTGGGTGTTTTTCAGCATGCATTGAGAAAATAAGAGTTAGGTTTATTATTCTACAGTATGATATAGCATAATCTGCATCCTTACCTACTAGCGTGCGGTTGTAAACTGTTGGGGTTTTGTGAGGCAGAAGAATGCTTGAAATATTTTTGGGAGGCCCCTGGTATTAAGCTGCTTGGGTTTTTCACACAGGTCAGCTCTGGCTGGAAATTTTGAGCTGCATGTTCTATGAATAACTTTTGGAAATGAGATGGGTTTGCAAACCTCTGAAGAGCACCTCATAATTCTGAAGCTTTCTGTAATTTTTCATCACGGGAGACCCAACTGGGAGCCGAAGTATTTTTTTTCTTTTTCCCTGTAGTATTTAAATATGGAAAAGGACTCAGTCTCCTGAAGGAAGAGGCATTTCATATTGCCCATTCATTAATGCTTATAGATTAAAATTACTTTTCTTTGTCACCTGTGCCTAAATAACCCGGTACTACTGTAGCTGGGCCTTTTATAAACAAAGCAATTCATCTAAATGAAATTTTCTATGATGCCATTTTCCTCCTTTCTCTCTTCCTCCTTCCCTCCTGACCTTGTCCCTCACTCTTTGGCAGCTCTGGTACTCTGCCTTCTGGTGGGTATCGTATAGTCCGTGAGGGGAAAATGTCTACCAGATTCAGTAAAAGGTCATAAATTGGCTTATTTGAAATACTACCTCTGTTTCCCAGAACTAACTTTAATAAATATAAAGCCAGTACACAATTAAGATTTCAGAATTTGACTGCTTTTACATCCCTTCTGTACCTGGTCTGTAGCTGAGATGTTTTAGTAGGTGATTCATCGGCAGCATTACTTGCTTTATTCACTTAAGAGCACCTGGAGGGACAGTGTTTCAACATTACACTAACAAGAGCTGTAGTTCCCATTTAATTCAATTTTAATTGAAATGCTTAGTGTTAGTGCATTATTTTTAAGCTTAAAAAAAGTTACTTTGTAAAAATCAACTTTTGTTTTTATCCTCTAAAATTCACCAAGGGAATCTGAAATTGGGTCAAACTGCAGTTTTATTTTGTTCTGCAGTAACATTATTTTCTTGATATGAGATTACTTACTTTCTGTGAGTTGCCAGTAGCAAATTAGACTTGATGTTTCAGGCATAAAAGGTGGTACATTCCTGGTGTGCAAAATCCTGTCCTGCTCCTACATTTTCTGAGCAGTTCCCCAATGATGGAAATGGCTCTAGTCTATGGTATGTATAAAAGCAAACTGTGGCCTGCACTCTGCTGCCAAAGGAGTTGAGAAAAATGCATTGGCAATATCAATTGTGGCATATCACTTGGCTGCCTTTGACTCCAGTTGATACTGAAGTTCTAGCATGTCCGGTAGGGCAGCACTCAGTGGTGGTGTGACTTCATTCAGGTCATGATAGTCTACTGTTAGTCTCCACTCTCCGTTACACTCTCTCACTGGCCATATGGGGCTATTAAAGGGTGAGCGGGTCCTGCTGATCACTCCCTGACTCTCCAGTCTACGGATCAGCTTATGGATGGGAATCAGAGAGTCTCTGTTGGTGCGATATTGCCGCCGGTGCACTGTTGTGGTCACGACTGGCACTCGTTGTCCTTCGACCTTCAGCAACCCCACAACAGAAGGATCCTCTGAGAGACCAGGCAAGGTGGACAGCTGCTCGATTTCCTCAGTCTCCAAAGCAGCAATACCAAAACCCCACTGGTACCCTTTTGGGTCTTTGAAGCACTCTCCACTCAGGCAGTCTATGCCAAGGATGCATGGAGCCCCTGGACCAGTCACAATGGGCTGCTTTTGCCATTGCCTCCCAGTCAGGCTGATTTCAGCTTCCAGTACAGTCAGCTCTTGGGATCCTCCTGTCACTCCAGAAGTACAGATGGGCCCCACCCCTTGAAAGCTTGATGGCATCAGGGTGCACTGTGCACCAGTATCTACCAGAGCCTTATACTTCTGTGGGACTGATGTGCCAGGCCATCTGATCCGCACAGTCCAGTAAATCCGATTGTCCCCTATCTCCACCTGGCTGGTGAAGTAGTAATATACTCTAGTATATTACTCTAGTAATATACTCTAATAGTAATCACAATATTGGTTACTTACGTCTTGTTGACAGAGATTAGTCTTCTTTATCGCAGGATCTGGAGTAAACTCAGCTCTTCCACTCCATTTGGGAACCTGCTCACCAGAGACTGAAGCCGCAGCTTCCATAGGATGATCAACCTTTGTTCTCCTCTTGAATTCACACACCCATTCCTCCAAAACTGAAGTAGGCTTTCCATCCCACTTTCTCATGTCTTCCCCATGATCCTGCATGTAAAATTGTCGGGTGGCCTGTGGCGTGTACCTCTTATATCTTCTCTCTCAAGCAGTATGACGCCTTTTGTTAATAGCTGAGACGTGGGTTGGTACACATGAGGAGCTGGCTAGATCAGATAGATCGTCTCTCAATTGTTTGAACTCCTGGGACAGTTTTCCCACAGCTGAAATGATGGAAGGGGTGAGATTATCTTCAAACTCTCGGAGTTGACGAATCATTTCATCCACTGTTGGTGGTGCTACGTCATGTCAGGTTATTGCTGCCAATGAGTGGGCATATGAAGATGGTGCACTCCGTGTGAATTTCCTCCACATGGGTTGTGTACATTCGACTTCATCTGGATCTACAGATGCTTTCCCAGCATCTGGCCTGCAGTAGATCATCTCTACAATGGCTGATTCCCTCAGAGACTGGATACCTTTCTCTAGCGTGGTCCAGTTGGCCAAATGACTCATAACATCCTCCTTGTACAGAAACCTTTCTTTCAATCTGTCAGTTCCCTCTTCCCTAGCAAGTGATCCCAGCTGCTTAACTTCCCTACCTTCTAGGTCATGACCGTCGGCCCATTGTCCCAGCACTGGAGCAACCAGGTGATGCTGTGCTCCCCCGTATGATAGGTGAAATCGTTTAGTATATTCCGCATCTTGGTTGAGGTCCGGGGTCGAGAAGTCACCTCTTTGTCTTCCTCTGATCTACATAATAATAACTCTTGATCAGATGCTGTTCCATGTAGTATGTGCAATGTTTTTTCATCTTTCTTCACTGTATGGGTTGCTTTTTTGTGCCTCTTGTTTGCATTTCCCCTTGCATACAGAGGCAACTGATATTGGAACGAATTGGTCCTGTGGTTTATCTGCAGTATCTATTGTTGGAGTTGATGCAGTCGCTGTGTTTGGGGATTGAGTAGCACCAGCAGCTGCTCTGTCTGTTGCTGTTGGGGTTTGAGTAGCTGCTGTACTTGTCGCTGGGGCTGGTGTACCTGTGTGTTTGGAGTAGCTCCATTGTCAGTTGCTTTGCCATCAGGTCCAGAGACATCTTTTTCCCTTTGAAGGTGCTGGATAGTGTTGAACAGGGCTCTGGAAGCATAGACCAAGCCCCAGTACGTTGCCATGATTTGTCCGTCTCTGGTATGGCCAGAATAACAACACACCTCATTTAAGTGTTTTACAAATTTTTTTGGATTTTGCACTTGTTCAGTGGTGAGGTTCCAAAGCACTGGAGGGGCCCATTGACCCAGATACTTGCCCATACTATCCCACACATCCTGCCACTCATGGCTATCCAGCCTCGTGGAAAATCTCTTGGTTCTCCTAGATTGTCATCTGACCCTAGACAAGGCCTAAACCTGATTCTGTTTAACTTTCAAGATCAGACGAAATGGTCGTGGATAAAACACTCTGCGTGTGTGCCAACATAGTGACCACCATCACAATCAGCAGGCTGGTCTCAAGGGTACCCAAAGGCCATCCAAAAGCTTCAGAACTCTCAAATGATGCTGTAAATAGTCTGATGGGGAGCTGGGAGAACAAAGGAATATTTCCTTCATAGGCTGACCACCCGAGAGGCAAAAAAAGATGTGTAACTCCTTAATACTTCCATTTTATGCCTCCCAAAATATAGAAATGATGACCACACTGGGAATGGAAACCACAGCAGTTTCATGATCAATGAGTCAGTTGTACTACAAGTCACTGCCATAGCCCAAACCCTGCCAACCAATGAACACCACAACAGCAAATACTGGCTGTAAGTAAGGTACATGCTGAAACTGTGAGATCAAGAGCAACAACTTTGAGAGCCAATAAATCAGCATTGGGACAAGTGACTATTAATCCAAAATAATGAATCCTTATCAGAAATATTAGACACACTCTGGTAAGATCTGTCATTATCTCAACCCTTCATGCCCCACATTGGGCACCACAAAGAACTGTTGCTTTAAGCCCAGCTGGTAACTGAGAACCATGCAGCCACTTGCTCACTCCTCCCCCTTCTTTCTCCCCCCACACTCCCAGAAGGATGGAGAGGACAATCTAAAGAACGTAACTCTCATGAGTTAAGAATAGTCCGGTAACTAAAGTATAATACAAAACCAGTACTGCTACCACCAATAATAATAATAATAATGTAAAGGGAAATAACAAAGGAAGAGAATATAAATGCTCACCACCTGCTGACTGATACCCAGCCTGACCTGTGCAGCAACCTGGCCCTTTTGTATAACTTCCCCCGGTTTATATACTGGGCATGACATCCTTTGGTATGGAATACCCCTTTGGTTAGTTTAAGTCAGGTGTCCTGTCTCTGCTTCCTCCCAGCTTCCCCTCCTCCCTGGCAGAGCATGAACCTCAAAAAGTCCTTGGTCAGAGTTAACATTACTTAGCAACAACTAAGTGTTATCAGTGTTGTTCCCTGGCTCAAAGTCGGAAACACAGCACTGCACCAGCTACTAAGAAGGAGAAAAATGACTGCTACTGTTTAACTCAGGACAGAGCTAAGAAGGAAATTAACAGTTTAAAGAGTAGTTAGCTACAGTAGGTATTTTCAAAATGGAAATCTCATGTATTTAGAAAATTTTCTCCTGTCATTTCAAAGACATTAACAATTACCTTTGAGAACTGGTAGAAATTACAGAAGACTGGAAAGGCCAAAAAAACCCACAAAGTGCTAAACACTTAGCATAACATGTGAGAAGCCAGTTCCAGGGAAAAAAGGGGTGCCTTTTAAGCCTATAAAGACAAAAGGATTATGAGTAATATCTGATCTGGATTTGTTGATAACAATGGGTATATCGCCAATGCAATATCAATCCAGGACAGTATTATAAGCCTTGTGGATGATGGAGAAATCTTGATATTAATAAAGTTAGTCTTTATTTCATATGACAGTTTGACAAACAGGGAAAAAAAGTCTTTGATGAAACTAGTAAATGGTAGGAGGAATATAAAATTTTTATTATTGATCCTCCATCAAGATAAAAGCAGGGCTGCGTTGAGGACACCAGGTTTTATGTAGCCATCTATGTGACATAATTGAGACCATGCTTATCAGATTTTCAGGAGTCTACTCTGTTGGAGGAAAAGGTAAGAATTAAAATAAACACAGAAGTTGTAGATAAATACTGGAAAGGCAGAATCCTGATCAATAGGAAGTGCAAAGTACTGCACCTAGGAAACCACACTTCTTTCAGTCATGTGTGAGCGACGAAGCCTTGCGTGGCATGGTTTAGTGTGAGATGGCCCTGCCTATGGCAGGGGGATTGAACTAGATGATCTTAAGGTACTTTCCAACCCTAACTATTCTGTGATTCTATGTCTGTTGAAGAAGGGATGTATGAGTGTTGCTTTGCATCACAATCAGACAATTGGAATTGATAGGAAAAGACAAAAATTATACTTGCAGAGAAGCAGAAGGCTGGCTTATAAAATACAGTGGATAAGTTATTTCTCCTAAACTCATAGAATAGTTAGGGTTGGAAAGGACCTTAAGATTATCTAGTTTCAACATCCCTGCCATGGGCAGGGACACCCCACACTAAATCACGTCACACAAGGCTCTGTCCAACCAGGCCTTGAACACTGCCAGGGATGGAGCATTCACAACTTCCTTGGGCAACACATTCCAGTGCCTCACCACCCTCACAGTAAAGAACTTCCTCCTTATATACAATCCAAACTTCCCTGTTTAAGTTTTAACTCATTACCCCTTGTCCTGTCACTACAGTCCCTAATGAAAAGTCCCTCCCTAGCATCCTTATAGGCCCCCTTCAGGTACTGGAAGGCTGCTATGAGGTCTCCATGCAGCCTTCTCTTCTCCAGGCTGAATAGCCCCAACTTCATGCACTGTAGCTTGAGGTAACTCCAAAAGTGTCAAAGAGTCAGAGTAATTGAGGCTGGAAAGTACCTCTGGAAACCCAAACCTTTAAAGTCAAACACTTAAACGTTGGTAAGATCCCGCTCTGGTTACACACACAAAGTCCGTGGCACCCTAGTGCAGGGTACAGAGAGAAGCAGTGCCTGACTCATAAAACTACCCTGAGAGTTGAGCATTCCTAGAGTTGCTGTTGTACCATCTCAAGTTCAGGGCTTGTGTGTTGACATTTGTACTACGTCGTCAGTTTTTGCTTCAAATCTTTGACTGTTGGACTTCTAGAGCAATAATAAATAAAATCTCATTATTGTGGTTTTGGATCTTTACTAAGAAGAGGTATTTTCAAAAGTGAAAGTTCAAGGTTAATCATAATTATGAAAATAGCATATGAACTCTTCACAAAATACTGTAACTTTCTCCAAGTGACCTTGAAAAGTGATGTGCATCTATGCATCACTGAAGTGGTTGCTATACTTCATTTGGTTTTCTTATTTATAAAGTAAAAAAAAATACTAATCTGTTCTCCAACTTTGAGATGAACCCTGCTAATTTTGCAAGTGCTTTGAATGACTGAGGGGAATGTCAATCATTTATTTATTTTCTTTTCCCCTCTCTGACAGCTATTAGAAGTTCACGGGTGTTACTTATGCAGTTACAAACAATGTTCCTCAGCAGCTTGTAATCTGGTCACAAGACACTACCATATCCTTTTCAGTCTCAGAAAAAAACATTCAACCTGCAGCTGGGTAATTATCTCTGAAGCAGTTCTTCTTTAATTCATTGGTAAACTCTCTTTATTTTTTTTATTTCCATGAATTAAGCTTCTGAGTTAACAAAACAAGAGGAACATCACAGTCTTACTGATACGATTGTGATGATGAAAGCAAAAGGGTTAGCCTGAAGCAGCATGCTCCTCATACTGATTTTTCAACTCAGAGGAATGAGTTGCTGAAGATTCTAAGTTGTGAGCAAATAATGTCTGTGGTTTGTTTTGTTTTTTTTTTTTTTTTGTGAGAATCCCACAGTGATCAGGTAGGTTGTGGAGCACAGTGAAGAAATACCTTTTCTCAATTTGAGAGGAGCACAGTAGCTCTACTGTTAATCTGCCAGTATGAAAGTGGCTAACTAAGGCTTGCTAGCATTTGAGCTTGTGCAAAATCCTTGGTTTGTACGTTTGGTGGTGGGTGTCTGAATAACAAGGTAAACTCAATGGCCTTCTGCAAGTGTCTTGTCTTTTATCACAGGACTTTCTAATCATTGCTGTAATTGTTATGTTTCTAAAGTAAGTCTTTTTTACAGTTGAGCTTTTCAGCCATTTCTACTGTGCCTCCTAAATGCACACAAACTAAGTAGCGTGAATGTAACGTGAGAAAAAAGTCTTCAGTTGAGCTTGTTAAAATGATTTTCTGCTATTTCTACAGCAATTGGCCCAAGAATGTTTTATGCTGTTATTGCAATTTCTTGTTATTGAGGCTGACTTGCAAAGCATTATGTTTATCTCTACAAACCACAGTGTATTTGCAGTGTTATTGTGGGATAGTATACATTAAACCAATACACTGTTTATCAGTTGCTGTTGGTACAGATTCTGATTGCAGTATTTCATTACGAATTTGTTTAGATGTCTATTTATTCTTGCAATGTTCTGCTGTGTAATCCCTGAAGTAGGGTTAAAGATGTATGGAACTGGATTGTACGGAAGGAAGTTTAATACAGCAGAAGTGCTTAATATATATAGAAGCAATGAATTAGAATTAAGCAAGGCTGTGCTAGAGTTGCTGCAGGGAATAATATATGTATCATGAAGTCTGTTGTGTTGTTTTGTATAGACAAGTTTAGAACCTGTGCAAGGGTAAATCTTTTAACAGTGGTTTGGTGTCCAGGTTAACAAGATCTTAGTGTATTCTCTCAGAAGTTTATAGTTTGGCCTGTAAAATGAGTATGTACAGTAATAACATCAATGAGGTGATTAAGTATTCCTATCTGCTGTGTTTTAAAGGTGATTGTCATGCCAGAGTGGGACAATCTGTACTTATTTTGAAGAAGATAGATGATTATTTGGATTCTTCTTCCTCCCTTCCCACAGTAAAGCTGTGTAGAGAAAAAGAGATGCTGAAGCATCTTCTATGAAAGCTAATAACTAGATGGAATACAGGCTTAGTTCCCTGCTTCTGTGCTCTGATACAAACTAATTTGCCTACCGAATTCTAGTGGCCCAAGGAGATATGAACTAAGAAATACCAATGCAGTATAGTTTGAGATAGAAATGAAAGTCTGGATTTTGCTGCAGTTTGGGTTCGTAGCAGACATGCTAGCAATTAACTGGTATATATGATCAAGTATCTTTTGCTTTTCTCTAAGGCTTCCATTTCTAGTTTCAGTTTAACTAAGCTGCAGAACAGGTTCCATGATTTATATTTAAACAATATTTAACTTCTGAGGACATTAGTCCCTGATAACCATTCTTTAGTTGGTTATGTAACATTTCTTTCTTCATAGGAGCACAAAGGTAGTTTCAAAATTGAATTTGGTAACATCAGGATTTATTATTACAAGCAAAGTTCGGAATTTTATTAAGAAAATGTGTTGCCACAATTAAACGTTTCTTTAACTTGTTCATTTACTGTAGGGATGCTCTTATGTGATCCCTACTGATAATGTGGATGCAGTCAATGACGCTAAGCTTTAAGAGGTATAAGTATTGTGAGTGAATGTTGAATCACAATTTTGGGAGATATGTAGAAATTATGCAGTGTTCATTCAGGAAGCAGAATTTATTAATGCTTTCCATGATAGTGACAGGATAACACAGCATCAGCGAGAAGTGAATTTTGAAGGCTCTGATGAGAGTATACCGAGTCTCTGTTTAGTACAGAACAGCATTAAACACTTAATATGTTTCTTCTCAAGCTACAGAGTTTTATTTTTTCATTGTTGTGGCAGAAAAAAAGACTCATAGAAAGCATTTTAGAAAATCCAAGTGGTAAGAAGCTGTGATGAAAATGGATATAGAAGGGTAGGATTTGAGGGGGTTTATCCCAGTTATCATTCTAGAAAATGCCAGTTTCACTAATGAAACTTCTTCTCACTTCAAGTAACCCCGAAAATGCCCTACTGAGTAAGCAACTGGCAGTCTTCAACTGAAATTACATTCACATCTGTTTTAAGGCTGTATCAGTTTGCTGATCTAAGTTTTGTGGTAAAGAAATTATACCCATGCAGTATCTAATGAACTGCAGTACTTTAAAAGGGAGTGGTTCCCATCCCATATGTAGGAGTTGAAACCTTGGCTAATGCATTTCATTTTGTAGCCCATTATCTTTCCTTCTTTTTCTGTTGCATTGAGCTTTTGTTTTGTTACAATTCTCTATTTCAGCCTTCCATGTTTCACCAGCAGCAGCCCATCTGTTCTCCATTGCAGGTCTCTTTCCTTTTTAGATCTGGAAGTCTAATGTACCCATGACTTTGCATTAACTGTTCTTTCACTTTAACCCTCGTTTTGTTTAATTTTGCTAAATGAAACTTCTGAAGAAGTGGTATTATATAGGAAAAAAATGCTTAGGTAACTGATATGGGCTTCTTAATATGGTCTTAAACTTACAGTGTGTTCTGTTCTGCTGTAAGGAATTAAAACTAAAACCCAAACAAAAACCACACATCCTTGTTCAATACTTGTGCAAAGTTGTGGGAAATTTTAATTCTTTGGTTTTGAGACCACTGGCTGCTCTATCTATGATTTACAATCCTTAACCTCATTCTAAAAATTTAAGGATCAAAGCATGTACGTTTAAAGCACGCTTTTGTTTATCTTGCAGTCAGTCTTATTTGTCACTAAGGGAACAACCAGTTCCCACACTATATACATCATGCTAAATCCATCCCTTTCTCTTTGTCTCAGATCTCTGCTCTAAAAAGAACAAAGTCTTCATCAATATCCTGGTTGTCAGCTTGAAATTTGTAAATTTGATAATTGAATACTGTAACAGTACTCATATCCTGTGATGTATGTGGATTGGAGATAAAATGTGAGCTCTATTAGTTTAGAATAGATGAAAAGATGTTGATATATATGGCAGTTTCTAAGCTTTTTAAGAAAAATAATTTGCTTCTTTACTAAATGCACAAGAAGAGGAAATTGAAACATGAGTCTTACAGGCTGTTTGGTGATTTTTGAGCTGCCTTTTTTTTTTTTTTTTTTTACTTTTTTCTTGGTTTTGGGTTTGTTGTTTTTGGGGTTTTTTTTTTTTGTTAGTAGGCAGGTCTGGAACTTCTGTCTATAATTAAGGCTCACAAAGCTTCCCCTTTAAGACCCAACTTCTGAATTGCTTACAGCTTCTGCCAAATGTGTCTAGCTGACTTATTTTTTTTTGGTTTTCTCTCCACCCTCACTGTCCTGGATGACTGCCTCAGCCTGATTATTTTATGGATTTGCTTGTGGTTTGGCTCGGACTCTTATTTAGTTCAAGCCAAAATTGTTAGTTGTTGAGAAAGAAGCTACTTCAGAATTAAAAGGTTTGCTTAGAACACCTTTGCTGCTGTTACAGTATTTAATAAGAGTGGAAGGGTCACCTTCTCATGGTTATACATTTGGTCCAGATTTCACAAATAATGGTAAAAATCTAGCAGGTTTCATACACTTAGAGTATATATGTAAAAAAAATCCTGTTTGAATGTGCTTATTGCTGCTTGGAATGTAACATTTACCTGCATCCAAAGATAAAAAGCCTGAAGAATTAGAAAATTGATTGAACTTGATATGGGAGACAGGGCATAAGGTATAGGACAATGGTGTGGGGAAGGGAAGCAGAAGAAAGTGTTTGAGGACACGGTAGATAGATGATTAATAATGGAATAGAAGAGCAGAAAGCTGGGAGAAAAGGACAGTAATTGAAGTCTCCTGGAATACCAGATTTTGGAAGGGAGTCTGTTCAGTCTCCCTCTGCTGTGAAGCCCAGTGGCAAGGTATGTCTTTTATCCCTTTCTAGTCCTGTTTCTTCACAGAGTTGCAGACTGGTTGAGGTTGGAAGGGAATTTAGGAAGTGATCTGGCTCAACCCTGCTGCTCAAGCAGAGCCATCTAGAGTCAGTTGGTCAGGACTGTGTCCAAGTGGCTTTTGAGTATCTTCAGGGACGGACACTCCACAACCTCACTGCGTAATCTGTGCCAGGGCTGGTCCCCCTCACAGTAAAAAAGTGTTTCCTGATGTGCAGAAGGCATCTGGTCCTGCAAGTGGGCACCACTGAAAAGCATCTTGTGAAAACTTGCTTTTCAAGTGGAAGCAATGATTGGTTGAAGGACAATGGTATGTCTGGGGCAGTCACAGGTTTTGACTAGCCTTTGGACTGTCTACAAGCATCATGCAAAATTACTTAATCTGCACTTCAAGTTTGTGCACACCATTTGGAGAACCTACACAGAATTGTATGTGTGTGTACATAGGCAAATTTTTAAAAATATGAGAATAGCCAAATAGAATTCACATAATAAATGAGAAAACAAAGTTGCCTGTGGCTTAATTTGTGGCCTAACTATGTTTGCTTTTCACACTGAACAGAAGTTAATCAGTTATTGAACATTCCAGATTTTTATTAGATGAACATTGCGCATTGTGCAGAGTGAACAAAATGATAAAAAAACCCAGTACTTACAGTGTTTGAACACTCAGAGAAAATCAAAGTTGTTTGCTTTCTCGTAGGCTCTGAGTGGTTTGATCACTGTATGGTATGAGCACTTGGTGGGATTCTCTGAGTTTGTGTTATACTTGGAATGGTGAGGCCTCCTGCTTGAACCAGACTTGAGTGAGCACAAAGTTTAAAATATTTCTTAGTATTTAGTATCTTATTTTAGGTATCTTAAGTTTTAGCATTTCAATGTGGTACTTCAATACTTTGTTTTTACTCTTACCTGCTTAAGCTACCAAGATGGGAATCCAGGAAAGAATAAAAGAAGAGCTGCACAGATTTGTTGGTTTTGTTTTGGTTTTGTTTGGTTTGGGTTTTTTCTTTTCGTTTTTCTGGGTTTTTTTGGTGACATTTGTTTTATATAGTTTCAGCGTAGTCCATTTGGAAATAATTAAATTTATTGACTTACCTGTCATGTGCTAGAGCTTCTTAAACTTAATTCCAGATACTTCCTGGCCATGTAACTGGCAATTAGTGCTGTCTTTCTGTGCTTATTATAGGGTACAGTTAATTAGTGGGAGGGTGAAGATAATGTAACTTTTCTTAGATGATCTTTGGAAAATTTGGCTCTTCCTTAATAGCTTGGCTCTATTGGAGTAATTTTATTTTTTTTAAGTGAATGGCTGCAGGTCCCAATACAGGGTTTTCAAGTGTTTAAATAATTTGCTATGAATAAAGAAAAAATAAACTTCCACTTTTTTTAATCCTGTAGAGTTTTTAAGAAAACAAAAATGTATCTATTTTCTCAGGATGATGTGTTATGCTTCAGTGTATTTATACCATCCTATGAGTTTTAAATATTAACATTAAGAATATTCTACCTCACGTACTAGAGTAATGTTACCCCTTACACTAAGAAGGGAGGGATAGATACTGAATCTTCGTGGTACTTATGTTGTAGGCATGTCATCTCTATAGATTTATGGGGAGGCTAATCAATTGTTATGCTTTATTTTAGCTTGCTCCAGTTCCCTCATTACTATACCTCAATGATCTACATTTAGTATCTGTAGGCATTGAATTAAACAGTACAGGGTAATAATATACCCAGATTTAAGTATGTAGCATGACAAACACATCTGTAGCTGTTAAAATTAAATGCATTTATTGCTTTTTAAAAGTACTTCTGTCTTAATCTTTGTTCAAGCTAAGCAGTATTGAATTGGAACACAAATATTCAATTATTTCTAAACAGCTATGATTTTTACTATTGCAATTGTCATGCTACTAGAAAAACCCTGTCATGTTACTAATACGTTAATGACGCAGTGGAGACTTAAGGCAATCTTGAATTTGTAGTGTTGAAATACTAAATGTTAACATAGGCCGAGTTAAGAGGAGGTTTGTGAAAATCCATGTATTCTAGGTAGCCTGATCAGTGAAATGTCTTTTGTGACATGAGGCTGAGATTGTTGTCTAGCAAGAGAAGAGAGTGGCAAGGTTCTGTAAAAGCTTTGATCTCTCTTCATGGAGTCATTGTATAAAAGAGCATTATTAATCTGGCAATATGGAATCCAGATGGCAAAGCTCTTCCTGAGTGTCCCCTTGAGAAAATTGTGCTGGAGGCCTAAAGGGAGAGCAAAACGTATGGGCGGGGACAAATCTTCTTGCTATCTTCATTGTATAAAATCCTCTAGGCTAAAAAGAAAAATAAAATTATAGTAACTTTATTGCAAAGGCTGTTTAAAATAGTATCTAATTTAAAAGAAAGCCTCGTAAGTGTTTGTGGATTTCTTCCTTTTTAATATGTAATTATAAATGTTAAATATTACTATAAAAACTTAAGTGAGAAGAACTGCACTTTGTACCTGGAGTTGTAGAAATACGGATTTGCAATGAGCAATGGATGCTTGGATTTGCTGACAATTTTATATTAATCAGTAGCAGCTAGAATTGAGTATCTGATTGTGTCCTAAAACATTTTACTATTGTATTGTGAATATTTTTGCTTTTCAATTCTATGAGCTTCTATAAACTCAAACAAAAAAGCCTAGTGTGCTGTACAGGCTTCTACAGCACTTACCTAAGGAAAACACAAATCCCTGCTCAAACAGCATAAAAAAACTTTAGGGTGTTTTGCTCTTTTAAACACATACTGGGCTTACCATAGTAAAGACTGGTTTTAATGATGAGGCCTTGAACAACTTGGTCAGCCACTGTGAGCAGACTGACCCCTGCAAGTACTGCTTTTACAAAGCAACAAACTCAGTTTTCTGTGTCTGCAGGGTTCATAAATTTTGTGTTAGATTTTCTTCTTTGAATTGGGATGAGGGCTTTTTAAGTAGGGATTTTTATTTTTTTTTCCCTTTTAGGAATAGATAATGTAGTCCTATGGGTTGTTTCTGATGAATATATGGAAATTTTCATATAGTAGAGCCTGAAGTACTTTAATGGAAAGTATGTTAGGGAAACGGAAGAGCAAAAATCAAAGGTGGAGACATGGAAGTAAACTATACCAAATTTACATAGACAATACTTAACAGATTTTTCAGGTGAGGTTATTTAACTGAGAATTAATGCTAACTAATTCTAATAAATAAACTTTGAAATACCCTTGACATTACTGGAGATTTGTGGATTTGAATAAAAATTGGCTTAAACTGAAATCTGTGGGGAGTAACCAGTAGGGAATATGTTCCTTCAGATGTTTTCTCATCTAAACAAATGGAAAATTAAAAATTCTAAGATCCTGAAACACTTTTTGGTTAGATGAAGTCAACAAGGATATATTGAAATCCAGATGGAATCTGTTGCTGATACTATTTTACGCCTTTTTGTCTGCACTGTACTGGCCTGACAGTCATAGCAATCCAAAGCCAGTTGTCTCTTGCTGTTTCATATATAATGAAATTTTTTGGAGATTTGATTGAAAAGATAATAGATACTCAAAAAATGTTGTGTTTGCATATGGCATTTTTTTTCCCTTCTGTGTTTCAATTCAGTATTGCTTTTTTGTGAAGACTTGTTATTTTTGAAAAGGTACTTTGCATACATCTATGTATACTGAATACTTCTATGTGCAGTATGTTAATGATTTGAAAAATACAGTCAAACCTTTTGTAACAGCAAAAATAAATGTTAAGCTGTGCAAAATTGATATCAACAAAGCACCTCAACATAAAATACTGTGCTATTTTCAAGAAAAAATAAAATATGTAGTATTATTGTATGACTAACATCTAAAAATAAATACCATATGCCTTGCAAAATATCATCTGTTCTGTTGAAAAGAAACTTTGTCAATGCCTTTTCCTTACTGTACCTGTTTAGTTGACTATAGGCCCTCATTGCAGTCTTTTTTCTGGCTACTGATGAAGTTATTTTAGAGCACAATTCTTGGTTATTTTTGCCTACTTAAAAAAACTTACCTTCCAAAAAAAATTTTTTTTTTTTTGTAATTGAACATGAAAATGCTAAAGGCAGATTGTTTTTCTTGGTCTTCAGAAAGTACAGGCTTTATAAAATCTTGCATGGTGACTTTCCAGTCATCTATTTCTGGTATGGCTTATTCTGATGGATTGAGCTGCAAGTTCTGTGGAAAACATGCTAGCACTGGAGGAACACCTGAGAAAGCCCTCCACAATCTCAATTGATCTTGTTTGATTATTCAACTCATCTGAGCCCTAGCTTCTCCTGAAGCATGCTGCCTGTATACTGAACTCTAAACAGGAGAAACTGAGTAAGCACAGGGCTTTTAAAAATGGTCATTTTGGGGATTAACAAGCACCTTTCCTTTCTACATCTTGATTTGCAGGCTTAGAGGGGTTCCCAGTCTCTTACTGTGGTCTTACCTGAGTGCTAATCAACTAGAATGCAACTAAATAAAAAAGATAAGGTAGCATTTTAATTCACAGCAGAAAAGTAAAACTTGATTTTTTTTTTCTTTAGAGTTTTTTTTTCAATCTCTGGATGCCATATGAAAGCTGTTAGGAGGAGGTGATGGAATGAAACTTAGAAGTGCTTTCATAGACTTCAGTTTCCTTAACTTAGGCATAGTGCAAGTTGGTGTGACACTGGGAGATAACGCCAACAGTTAACACACACACAAAAACCCCAAAGAGCAAAGACACAACAAACTTTGGGCAGATGAATGAGCTTTTTGTTAAGTGTAATCTGTGAATACTTTTGTTAAATGTAATATGTGAATACTAGAGTGTTCAGTACAGAAGCATCCTTCAGACTGAATAATTACCTGCTCATCCTTGGATTCTTAAATTTGTTAATTTGGGTTGGGTTTTGTATGGGTTCTTTTCTTGTCGTTATTGATTTGGCTGTAAATGTGATACAGGATTATTTTTTTTTATTTTTTTATTTTCAGATACTACATTCAAAGCGCTTCTGTCTTCATGTTACTCTTGCTTGTCTTGTTGGAAATGCTGTGCAGTCTTAATAAGGATTATAGACTGATTGAATGCCTTTGCCCTGCTTTGAACAAGAGCAGAGCAGGCATCTCCTTCAGTCCCTTCCAGACAGAATTATTCTGTGATTCTAATCTGGTGCACCTCATTCTTCCTAGCTCTGCTGCTCACTTCTGGAAAACAGTTTATTTCACAGGCTGAGTGTATTTACTGTTATGCCATCCAGACATTCTCAAAGACAAATGCTTCTTTAAGTTTCATATCCTATTATTTTTCCTTATGATTATGTGTAATATATATTGTATGTATGCATTTTTAAAAATATATGTGTGTATACAAAAATATATACTGTATATATATGACAAACGGTGTCTTTCTGGTTGCTGACACTTGGTTGATATATCTAGAGCTTCTTGCATTTTTGCTTCCACTGTCTGGCAAGTTATGTGGTGTCAAGAGTTGATTATATGAAAGCTGATAGTTGCAGCTTCAATTATGCACATTTAGAAGTTGGTTAGTAAATTGGTGAGTGCTTTCCAGTGAATTAAATTACATGTTACAAAGGTGAGCATTCTTAATTAAGGTAGTATGTTTGAGTGCAGCTGGTTTACACACTGATGCCAAATAACTTGAGTGTTGAAAAGCATACTGATCTAAGTTACTTAGAGTTCCTCAGTGTAGGTGTAGCTTGCTGGAAGCCAAGCCTTTAGCAAATGTTGATTCCTTCCTTCCAGCTGTAAAAACTCTTATCTGAGTTTTCAACTCTTTTCAGATCCAGTGAGCTGTTGAAACTGATTATCATGGTTATAGGCGAGAGCGTAGATACTTGTTTTAATTCTACTGAAGATTTCCTTGGCAGATTGACATTTCTCTGGTGTGTTCTCACTGCTGCTGTTTTAATTTTCTTGTTATCTACTTGTGGACAAAACTAGAAACACCTTCCAGATTTGCTGTGGGAGAAAAGTGTGTGGCTATCTTACTGGAATGATGGATTGTTATGTGTTGTGCACTAATGATATGTGATTAAATTGGACGGTATCTCTAAAGGTGCTGTAAAACTACTACTGTTGTACTTCCATCACCTCAAATCTCTGTTTATATTTCACTTTTAAAGTAATTTACTTGGGGAATATTAAGATTATATGGCTCATCAGAGCTAGGTTTCTGAAGCTGATTTCTCCTTAAAGCAGCAAATCCTTTTTGATAAGGAGGTTAGAGTAGGATGCTGGGACTGAGACTCTATCTGCCTAGTGAAGAACACACAGGAGAGGACTAGAGCCTTGTGCTCTTGTTTCCTGTTGTCTTGAGTTGCTATGTGAAAGTTAATTGGTTGGTGTTAACTGAAGACTTGTCAAGGTTTCGGCTTTATACCCATGTAGAATTTATTAGATATTAGAAGCTCTGGTGACATGGTTGTGCTTTGCTCTTCAGTTCTTGGTGGTCTCTTGCTGATTCATGTGCAGAGTTGGTGTAACACTCTTTATGAGAAGACTATAGATATATTTTTTTTTTTTCTAAGAATGAAATCTTATCATCTTAAAGAAAAATTGAAGTAATCTTGGTGGTTTGTGTTGGAGGGTTTTGTTTGTTTGTGGGTTCTTCATTTGTACTTGGAGCTCTTAGTGAGGAGAAATGGTGTTCCAAAATCAGCGCAGTCATATACTTTGGCAGGGCATGGGGTCCTTACTCTTGTTGATATCTAGCTTGCTGCTAAGCATAGTGAATGCTGTAGTTCTATGCCTGTGAATGAACAGGAGCACAATACCCGTGGCTGATGCTTTGTATCGTAGTGTCTTTGGTTTGTAGACGTTTCCTAAGTAGTTTACATAATCTTACTATAAGTAATATTTTCAGTACTAGGCAGATTTGACTTTTCACAGTAGTAGATTTTGTTTTAAAATATTCTTGGTACCTTTAAATTTTATATGAATGTTATTGGGTGAAATCTTGATTTTTGGTTTAGTGTAAATCTACCATCTCAAAATTTATTTTTGACTAATAAGTTGGAGATGAAAATAAATCAGACTTTACGTATTAAAAACATGCTTTTCCTTGCCAAATTCTAACTGGCACATTCTGTGTCCGAATAGTTTACATAAGCTGAGCTCAGGCAAAGAACTACTAAAAGCCCATCAATTAAATTAGCTATGGGGGTTTGTATGGATTACATTGGTTTAATGAGCACTTGACAGTACCTCTTTTAAAACCAAGGTAAGTGTTGTATTATGCCTAAACTTTCAGTCTCTTGAACTCTTGAACTTTGAAATTTTAATGGTTTGCCACTTAATTGGATGCTTGAGACAGGGTTAAATATTTCTACTTTTTATTTCTACTAAACAGTCATTTCAGCGTGTTTGAGGAAGTAGACACAAGTTTACAAACAGCTTTGAGGAGAGCTTGCCTGTGTACAGTGTGTCTGGGATGGGAATTTCCCTTTTCTCCTTACAAATGAAGAGAGGATGCAAAGTTTTTGGTGGCATAGAGCATTTAAAAAGTGGGTGAAGAGGAATCCTTTAAATCTGCTTTTGGAATCAAGTATTACAAGATCTTATTGCTCTGGGGTTTTGGGTGTAAATATATTTGTCTTCTAATAATGACATTTGACATGGTTTTTCTTGTTTGTTATAACACTTTATTAATAATTAAGATAACCTTACTAAGAAAAATCTCCATCAGCACTTCTTTCAGCAGATTTAAAATAGTTGCTTTTGTTTGCTGTATGAATATCTGTGAATCTTGGGTTAAGTATTTTGCGAACATTTTTCTTTTGTGATGGATGTATGTATTAGTGTGTGCTGGGGAGTCTTTCAGAATGCCTTATGTTAACCACATTCCATGCTCTATTTCTAGTGTTACTTTGCTGCTACTGCTGCTTACAGGCTGAATTAGAAGAAAGATTATTCCATTCCATCACCACTGGTGCTAAGGGTACAAAATTATTTAAGTTCTCAGTTGGCCAGGTTCTCAGCTTGCCAAGAAACAAGTCTCTAATAGCTGGAAAATGTGCTGATGGATTCCTCCCCTCCTACCTCCAATTAATTGAACTTCAAGAGCTAGAATATATTTCTGAAAGTGAATTGAGAGCTTATTATTGGAGCAGATTCAAGTACTATAAGAAGTTCTTTGAAGGGAAGGAGGAAAAAAAAGAAGGCTTACTTTTACATAAGTAAAAGAAAAGGGCTGATACCTCCTCCTCACACCCCCAAAAGAGATGAGAATGGTACTAGATTTTACATCTCTGTTTTTAATTGCAAATTAATAAAAATGGCAGTATAATCTGCATTGACATCTCAAGGCAATAATGACAGACTTCATGTTTTGAGAAATTGTCTCCAGCGCTAGAAGAGGCAGTATACATTTTCCTTAGTTGAATACTGTTCTTCAATATGCTGGGCCTATCCCTCTCCTGCAGCTCAGATTCTAGCAGATCATGGTGTCATTTACCTATCTGTTATATCCTCATGCACGTGCAGTTCCTTTGTTAATTCATAAAAAGCTATCTTTACAGGTTTGTAATAGTATAATGTCTTCAGTCCGAAGCGTTGCTTTATTTTACAAGTGTTTTCTACACAGAGGTTTCAGAAAAGCACTATCTGAATCAGTTTTCCAGCCCCAGGTGTGTGTGGGATTTGGCTTTCTCTTGGTTTTCTTAGTACTTTTTCTGCATAAAGTGTACTTTATTACTGTAATGGCTTAGCCTTTTATTGAAGCTCATCCAACCATGGAGGAAGATATCCATCAGACCCTTTCAAGGGGGCATGACTTTAAGATGACAGAGGGTACATTTAGATTAGATGTTAGAAGATATTCTTCAGTATGAGGGTGAAACACTGGCAGAGGTTGCCCAGAGAACCTGTGGCTGCCCCATCCCTGGAAATTTTCAAGGCCAGGTTGGATGGGCTTGAAGCAGCTTGGTCTAGTGGAAAGTGTCCCTGCCCATGGCAGGGGGTTGGAACTGTATGATCTTTAAGGTCCCTTCCAACACAAACCATTCTATGAATCTATGAAAATAATTTAACTGGAAGGAGGAATTTGTCCCCTGTCATTAGAATTAGGTGCATGCACATGTACATATCTCTGTGTGAGGTACATATATGTAGATATAAAAAGTCCCATTAACTTGTATGTCTGTAGAGCTACTTGTGGGTGCATTTGAGAGGCATATTGGGCATTGGTTTGCAAGAGAGCCAGTTATAAAATTTGCCGGTCATATTTCTAGGAACAAATTACCCAAGCTCTCATTTTGTCAAGCTGAGCAAAGTGTAATCATGTTTTCAGTCAAAACAATAAATGCCCCAACGTAAGTACAGTGTACTCTTCTAGGGAGGTGGAGGGTTTGGTAGATTTTAAGCAAGGGGGCAAAGCAAATGAAAGAAAAGCATATTTACATCAGACCATCGTTCGAGCTAAAAGACCCATGATGTCACGATGTGATCATGATGTGATAATTTTTTCTTATTGAATTTCTTAAAGAAGGCAAAGGTATTCCATACTCCCCCCAATGACAGCAGTGACAGGCTTAAAAAGTTAATCTATAAACTAGTTGATCATTTTTGTTCCTTCTTTCCCCCCCGCCCCCCAGTTAAATTAGGATGTTGGTCTGTTTTATCCTCCTCCTTGTGAAGTTAACTATTAGGTTTTCTTCTAGATGAAGGCTTTTAAAGGTATTGCTGTAAATTCTCCTGCAAGCAGGGTAAGGGAGAAGAATTGCACTAATCAGGTAACATGGTGAGAATTTTGAAATTTTACGAAGTATAAAACCTGACATTACTGTTTATATTTTTTCTGTATACTGGCTTTCTGAAAAAGCAGGCAAATAAATAAAGCAACAAAACCAAAACTCACAAAAACCCTAGATCTGTAACATGACAATAACGAATTTTATGTCTATTTTACATTACAGGCAGCTAATTAGATTTAGTCTTTTAAAACAGTAAGAAAGCAGGCAGCGAATATAGCCTATTTTTTACCATTAGTCAGTATTAACAATGGAGAAGAGAAGGTGGTTTCTAAAGCTGGGTACTTAATGCAAATTCATTCTCTTGCATAAGCTGCAAAGCAATAGAACATAACACTGTCATTAAAACTGACTCATAGCATTCAACAGAAGGTGTATTTCAAGCTTTAAAAGTGCTGAGAGAATTACTGCAGCCTAGTAAATACCTTGCAGTGGGAAAAATACTTTAGCTGAATTTTGTTGCAAAATGCTGTTGTTGTGCAGATTGTCTTGAAAGTGTTTTTCTTTTTTAAAGACTCTTAGCATGCAAGCAGAGAAATAGAGCTTTTTAATCAGCTGAAGAATGGATGCCAGTGGACTATGAAAGGCATTAATATCCATGTTTGAAATTGCAGTTCAGGATGGATACTCTTACATTACTTGATTGTCTTTTAGTTCTGTTTGTTGGTGTGGGGGTGGCAACATCCATACATTACAAAATTCTCTCTCTAGCAGTAGGTATTTAGCTCTGTAGATTGGTGTTCTGGTTGGGCTGGTTTTTTTTGAGATATGTGTAGATGGAATAGGAAACATGTATCTAACACCATGAGAGACAGAAGTGTTAAACTTGCATTTCTGTTGGTTTAGTATGCAGCAAAGTCTCAGCAGCAAAAAAAGCTGTGTAACCCAGAGATTACAAGAATTATTGCTGTCATTTTATCTGACTAAAGAATGTAACCCTTATCCTCTGTAACCCATCCTAGGTTACAAAGGAAATTGGAGATTACTCTTCCAATGTTAGAAAGGCACAAAGAGAACACTAGTGGAAAGAAACAATATAGTGTGTTTAAAACTAATTTTACGCATTGTCTCCCTACCTGTTGGGCACTAACTTCTTTGGCTGTGTGTGCTGTGTTAGGGATGAGGTCAGTGTGCTGCTGATTCATGATTATTCCATGTGGTGGGTGATGAAATGTGTTGATATCCACTCATTCAGTTCAACTTCCTTGATGACCAATATGACGCCTGTCATTATATGTTGATGGCTTTGTACAGCTTGCTTACTGCAAACAAGGATCAGCTGTTTCATCTTCTTGATTTGAAGTCTTTCACCTCAGAAGCTCTCTAGCAGTTTTGTCACTAGGTATAACTGAACTTTGGGAAGTTTGTTTTGATCTGAGATGTGGTATGCCCTATACTGTTGTCAGCCCTTCTTTTCTTAGATTTTTTAACTTTTCTTTTACCAAAAGGAAAGTCATAATGATATTATAAATATTGTAATAAAAAAATATATATAAATATCATTATAAAAATGATTTGCTGGGATTAGACTTCTGTGTTCAGACCTCCCAAATTTCTTCCAGTTCCCTTAATGGTAGACGGCTATTTGTACAAGAACTAACTAGATTAGAAACAGGAAAGTCAGTTATGCAAATATTGACTTTTGAGTGCTGCAAGTCTTTTTTTTGTGAGCTAATATAAATTTCAAATCTCATAATGAACTCATTGCTTATGCCTGAAGCATCTTCTCCTTAGATTTTTTTGTTTTCCTCTTTATTTATTTTTTTTCTTTCATTCCAGAACTTTCCCATATGACAGCCTTTTGTTGCCTTCCTCTGTGACTCTCTGGAGTAGATTCCTTTCCCATCCTCCCTTAACAGCCTTTCTTTGCTGCAGGCATTGCCTTTACTTCCTTCTTTTTTCCATTCTTCTCCCCCCACACTCCCCACTCTATATACTTAGAAGACTCAAAGGATAGAGAAACTCATAAAGAATGAAAATCAGGATTATGAGCTGCTTTTATTACATTTGGTAGGCTTGCCAACATTGTTTACTGTTTAGATGCATCTCCCTATTCTCAAGACCTGTTTTTCAGGTCCTCTTTGGGTCACTTACATATCCAGACATGCTTTTACTGCCATGGGAATCTCCAATGCAAGAAGCCGTCAGCATATCAGAGGGGAGCTCTACTGACACTTGGGAAGCAGTTTGCTTGGGGAAAAAGGCCACGCACCTGACATTTTCTGTTTACATTTGAATATTTTTTTATTTGATATATCAACTTCTTAATTTTAGATTATATAGTGGCTGCTATGTAAATACTAGTCTTTCATCTTTTCTTTTTGAGGTAGCTTATGCCTTTCAGTAGAAAACTCTTCATTTAACTTAGAGACATTTTTGTCAGAATAATGATGTCGACTAGGGCTGTGGCATTCTTCATTGAGCTTTTATTTTAAATACTAAACTTTTTGACAAACATACTCATTAAGCACAGTTCATCAGATATGTGTTTTGCTAGTATATTGATGGTGGTGGATGAAGGTATAGAACAAGTATAGGCTGCATTTTTAAGAAAATTTGTCTGAACATTCATAGTTTTGATAATGAGGATAGTTTTCAATGTTATGTGAGATTTAAAATACCTTTTCCCCCCACACCCCCCTGCCTCTTTTAACTGTTAGATAGAAACCACTAGGCTGAAATTGTAAGAGAGGAGATTTTATTGTCAAGTCATTATGGAGGCTGGCATTGAAACAGCATTGTTTATTATATAAAAAAAACCCCAAACTAAATTATTACCACATCCTGTTTCCAGAGATGAATCAAAGTTGCCTCCTAATGGTTTTAAAGGTTTTTCCTGAGTCATCTGGTGAGACTCTCATTTACCTCAAGATTCATCTTTTACCACAGCAACTCTGTTCGTGCAAAGAACCAGTACCATAACATGGTTTCAAATATTTCATCAAGTTATAACAACACCCAGATGCCTTCAATATAGCAAAAAAGCTTTGTTACCAAAGAGCTTAACATATAATTAAAGACAAGACCTAAGAATGCATCTAACAGTTGAGATAAATGCAAGAGGAAAAGTGGACATTGTCACTAATTAAATGTCATTGCAATTAGGTTTCTGTGGTAGGTTGACCCTGGCTGGACACCAGGTGCCCACCAAAACTGAACATGGGAGAGAAACTTTAACAAAAGGCTCATGGGTTGAGAAATTTAATTTATTGCAAATCAAATCAGAGTAGGATAATAAGAAATAGAACCAGAACATAAAACACCTTCTCCTCACCCTTCCCTTCTTTCTGGGCTCAGCTTTGCTCTCAAATTCTCTACCTCCTCCCCTCCTGAGGCGCAGTGGTTGAGGCTTGTAGTCAGTTCATCACACGTTGTCTCTGCTGCTCCTTCCTCCTCAGAGGAAGACTTCTCACAATCTCCCCTAGCTCAATGGGGACCCTCCCATGGGAAACAGTCCTCCACGATCTGCTCCAACGTGAGTCCTTGCCATAGGCCTCAGATCTTCATGGTCTGTTCCAGTGTGGGTCCCTTCGATGGGGTGCAGTCCTTCAGGAACAGACTGCTCCAGCATGGCTCCCTTTCATGGGGTCACAAGTCCTGCAGGAAACCTGCTCCAGTGTGGGCTCCTCTCTTCATAGGACCACAGGTCCTGCCAGGAGCCTGCTCCAGTGTGGGCTTCCCACAGGGTCACAGATTACTTTGGGCATCTTCCTGCTGCAGTGAGTGATCTGCCATGGGCTTCAGGGGCACAGCTGCCTCACCATGGTTTTCAACATGGGCTGAGGGGAATTTCTGCTCTGGTGCCTGGAGCACCACCTCACCTCCTTCTGCAGTGACCGTAGAGTCTGCGAGGCTGTTGCCCTCATAGTCACTCTTGCTCCTCTCTTCAGCTGCAGTTGCTGTTATGCAGTAGCTTTTTCCCCCTTCTTAAAGGTGCTGCCATCACTGATAGTGATGAGCTTTAGCCAGCAGCAGGTCCATCTTGGAGACGGCTGGCATTGGCTCTGTTGGACATAGGGGAAGCTTCTGGCAGCTTCTCACAGAAGCCATTCCTGTAGCCCACCACCACCAAAACCTTGCCATACAAACCAGTACAGTTCATAATAGCAATTTTGGAGTCCTCTAAGTTTGAGAAATTAAATATTAATTAGACTTTACCTGCTTTAATATAAAATCAGAAATAGCAAGTTTAGAAATTGCAGTTAATTTTTCCACTGTAGCTTAAATTCATAGTACAAGAGGAAGGATATACAGGGGGATGTATTCTATGAATTTGAGTAGTTGTATCAAATGGCCTCTTTAAGGAAAAAATCTCACCACTGCTTCAAGCTTTGCTGCAGTGTTCATATTTCAGTCTTGCTGTAATCTACCTCAGTCCTTGGTTAGTATGTACACGATGGCAGTCTGTCAGCTTTTATGTTACTAGTTTTTCAGTTTCCTGTCATCTTTTTGAAGGTAGTTCTTCTACCTCTTTCCTTGGAGCAGAACTGCCCCTGCCTTGTAATGTACTAATACAAGTAGGTGTATTTCAACCCAGAGTTCACTAGCAACTTTGCAATTTCAAGCACAATGGTGGTTCACTTTTATTTCTTTCTGGATAACAACTGCTGTAGCTAATGCTCTAGTTATTTTAATTATATCCTGAGCTGCATCCAAAGGAGCATGGTCAAGGGAGGTGATTCTTCACTCTGGTGAGACTACACCTGGAGTACTGCGTTCAGCTATGGAGTCCTCAGTGCAGGAAAGGCATGGTCCTGTTGGTGACCTTCTAGAGTAGGACCACAAAAATGATCAGAGGGCTGGAGCACCTTTCCTGTGAGGAAAGGCTGAGAGAGTTGGGGTTGTCCATTCTGGAGAAAAGACTCAAGGGGAGACTTTACTGCATTCTTTCAGTTCTTAAAAGGGGCCTACAAGAAAGATATGGAGAGACTTCTTAGCAGGGTTTGTTGCGATAGGATGAGGGTTTTAAACTAAAGAGATATTCAGGCTGGATGCGAAGAAGAAATGTCTTACAGTGAGGGCAGTAAAATACTGGTGCAGGTTGCCCAGAGAGGTGGTGGGTGTACCACCCCTGGGGATATTCAAGGCCAGGCTGGGTGTGATTCTGAGCAACCTGATCTAGTTGAATATGTCCCTGTTCATTGCAGGGGGTTTGGACCAGATGACCTTTGAAGGTTCCTTCCAGCCCAAACTATTCTATGATTCTATGAAATCAACAACAACTAGATGTTAGAATTTTTAAGCTACCAAGCTGTCAGCTTTCCTGATTATAGTAGTTTTATTTCATGCTGTATGAGAGGAAACTGAATCTTTTGTTCATTGGAGAGAATTTTGAGTACAAATATTGAAAAGCAGATAAAAATCACAACACCCTATTTTCCTTACCACATCCAGTTTCACTAGAATTTCAATAGAACTTAAATTTTGTGTTTAGGTAAAACAAATGGTACATGAATGAATCTGAGTAAGTGTTGCTCCCAGCATGTTTTTTTCTTGTATACAGCTGAACTCTTCATTAGTATCCATTCACTGATGCAGTCAGTTGTGGAGATAAGCATATGATCTTGTGAAAAAGATAGTATTCTGGTTCTTTGTTGCTTTTGCCTGACTCTTTTCAAGTTGATTTTTGCTGCTTTTAGACGATCACTAAATTGAATTTTGGGGTTTGTTTCTGTGGGGGTTTCTCCACTGGAAAGCTGTTTGTGCATTTTACAAATTGACTTGGTCAACTTAATATATCTTGCATATGTGCTTGCAGTAATTTTATATAACAAACTGAAGTTTCCTTTCCTGAAGGTGTTTTAGGTGGCACAGCATGAGGGCATCTGTCAAAACAGCACAGGTTTGATTGCTGTGGTATTGTACTTTCTGCAGTGGATTTGCACTGAACACAAAGTTCATTTAAGGGCTCTCAATTTAATGTTCTGAGTGCACCCTAGAACTGCCCTTGGTACACAGCTCTGCTGGTGCTTCTGTGGTGCTGCATTCCAGAAGACTCAAAGCTTTCATCCTCTGTTTCAAGGAAGTTCTTTTAATTGAGAGGAATTGTTGGCATTTTTTTGTCTTTTTTTTTTTTTTTTAATTTTCAATTTATTTTTTCTTCTTTATCTGGAATCTGAATAGTTTTTATTGAATGTCAGCATATTATAATGGTCATAAGGTCTTAATGCAGTCTGAGCCACTTCAGAGATTAGTCATCTTGACTTGGGTTTCACTTAATTGCTTTATTCACTCATGTAAATTTAACAGATTTGGGTTTTTTTTTTCTAACTAGAAAGTATAGCAAAACTCACCTTTTATTTAACATGTTTAATATGCTTAACATAACTCTGGTAAGAGATATTGTAACACTTCACAGATTTTATTTTTTCATTAAAGTAAGCACATTCAAATATTTTCAGTACTACTTTTGCTTGCTGTTATCTCTGAAATCTGTAAAATTGGAGCTAATATCTTGCAATAGGCTTTCATGCACTGAAAAATAGCAGTATCTTCAAATTCAGATGAAACTTTGTATGGAGAGGTGTTTCTATAGGCTTCAATTTCTTTGGGTTGTTTGTTTTTTTGTTTTTTTTTTTTTTTGAAAGAAGCTGCTTTGAGGTTTATGGAGTTAAAGTCTGTTTGTGATAAAAGAAGAAAAAAAGCAAAGCAAACCCACACAAAACAAAAAAAAACCCTATGCTCCTCCTGCTCCTTTCCCGAATCCACTCTGCAACATTTGCCCTCCTTGTGATTTAATCACTTGTAATGACTTTAGTGAAAGACAAACCAATAATGAAAATCCTGTGAGTTGTTTCTTTAAATATGTTTCCTGCACATTTGCTTGCATACTAATGTGGATTTATTCTTGAAATGACCTTTGAGTATTATGACAGTTAGTAATTGAGTGGCTTTTTGTTGTTCTTTATTGAAAACCTTTGGATGGTGTTCCTTGCAAGGTTAACTTTGTAAAAGATGGGCCAGTGGTGTTTAAAGAAAATGCCTCTGCTTGGAAAACACACCACAAATAAATGATAAATGTTTTTTAGGTAATTAGAATGTAGTTCTGTTCATTAATTGTGTTTTGTTAATAATTTAGTATTAAACTCTGGGGGGCTCCCCCCTCATATTTGTATGCTTGTTCCATATATTTAGCATGCTCTTCTAAAGGAAAAAGAGATTTCTTGTTTTTTTTTCTCTTCAGATAGCAAACTGGTAATCTCTATTTAATGGTATGTTTAAAGATTACAAGGAAGAGTAGTCATTGTGTTATTTTGATCTGCATTAGAATGCCCACAGAATTTACTTTCTGCATGTATTTGCTATTTATAAATACTTTATATTCACCTTAACTTTTCTCTTATGAGGAAGCTCCCAGCCAAAACCAGGACAGAGAGGAACATCTGACTTTTATAATGTCAACGGGAGTTATTTTTAAAACAATGAAAGCAAAACTGGGTTGGTAGGAGGCAGAAAGTTTGCCAGATTAGAAGGTTGTTTTGGGTTTTTTTGTTAGGAGGCAGGCTTTTTAAATCACCAGTATGCTTTGTGCATGCAGGTATGAAAGATTCAGTGGTTGAACCAGTTAGGAATGCTTCAAAGGACTTTCTTCCTAAGCAGCCAAGTCTTTTTACGGCTGTTGTTTTGTCTGCTGACAGCATGGTGGTGCGGGATTGCTGATGCACAGTTAGTGGCTCCTGCTGTTTTTGAGAGGAACCTAGCAGTGCGCTTTTTGACAGTAGGTTGCCAGGGATTGGAGAGACGGAAGAGCATGATGGAAGAACTTGAGAAGCCCTTTCCACGAGTACCCTGCTGAGCTCCAGCTTTAGAGCAGTCCTTCAGCTGACTGGCGGCTCAGTGCTTCTAATGTGTTCCCTTGAAGATAATGTATTGTACTTTTCTTGGATAGGAACTCCCTTTGCTCAGGACTTTGAATGTGTTTTTTTTTTGTGGGTGGTTTGTGGTAAAGGAGGAACACTTTCATTCTTAACCCTTTTTTTTTTTCCTTTTTTTTTTATTTTTCTTTCCCTGAGCATGAATCTTCAAACATAAATGTGGGAATTGAGTCACAAAGTGAGTCCTAATGTGTAGCTCTTTGAAAATAGTAGCTTTTCTTGGCAATTATTAGAGATGAAAAAGCTATGCCTCTAATACTATTTTATAGCCTGGGGATTTGGAATTCATGGCAGATTGTCAAAGATAATATGGAACTAAATAGTAAGCAATGTGATGAATATAGGATATTGCTGAAGACTGATGTTCTAAGGAGAGAGAAGGAAAGATTAAAATGAAAGAACCACCTTCTAAGGAGACTGCTACAAATACTGTGTCAGATAAAGAAATAGTAACTTCTTCCACAGGAGATACTCTGTAATAAAATAAGACTTTCTCCTATCTGGGGAAAAAAAATAAAAAACCTTGCCCCCCTCTTCCTCCCTTGCCTAACCATATCTTGGTATGAAGAAATGTGCTTTTACTTCAGCTACAGATGTTGGAATTTCTGTTTGATGGAAGTGAATGTATGTCAGGCTCCTTGTGTCAGATGAAACTGCAGAGGGATTTAACAGGTTGTTGAGAGTGTTATCCTCTGAACGCTGGGGGTTTTAATTCAGGGCTGCTACAGCTATGGCAAAGACTGCCCAGCATGCGTAAGGACCAGCATAAGCTGTGGAAGAAGCTGTCACACCCACAACAGACATTTAAGGTTCTTACTGGAGAGGAAGACTAAAATGGAAGCAAAATTGTCTTTCCTGTCCTCCTATTATGACTCATGGGAGCTGCTTTTGTGCTCAGTGCTTTGATAATCTGTCTGCTTATTTGTCAGTGCGGTCTTAGAAGCATCCTGCTAAGCACCCACTCTTTTTAAGTTGGCCACAGCTGTTTAAGAAACTCATGAATCCTGCATTATAACTCTGAGAAGCAAATTTAGTCCATATATTCAGGATGAGCTGAATTTATTTTTCAATCTGTACTTGCATACAAAAGGAAGAGCACTCACTGGACAAGATAAACTGAACCAAATCATTATTGCCACCCTGGTCATCAAGCTCAGTTTTCTTTCTGGAATTTAACCAAATGGGTATCTTTAATAGCTGAGAGCTGATTCAACTGTTTCCTAGTTGTGTGCTTGCTGCTGGATGAAAACTTTGTTCAGACTCTTCCCCCTACACCCTTGGCCCTGCTGCCATGGTGGCATGCTGCCTTTTAGGCAGCAGATGATGACTTTGCTTGACGTATAACTCGTTCAGATGAGTTTTAAGATTTCAGTGTATCACCAGCTATTAAAAAAAAATGAATGTCAAAACAACTCCTCCAAACCCCAACACCAGTCAAGTCAGCTTCCAGTGGTGATATTAGCAATGTCAATAAAAGCTTGCTGGAGTTGAATTTTGAAGCATGCAAACAACTTTGGTGTTTTGCTTTTACATAGTTTGTTGGACAGTTTTCTAATTTTTGTATTTACTTTCACTGGCTGTTCTCTTCATTCCTTTTTTTTTTTTTTTAATGAGCAGAAGGGGATCAATTGAAGCTTAGGGTGTGAAAAATGGCTTGCTGTATTGCAGTTCTCATTGCTTTTTATCTCTTCAGCTTTTTTGTTTTTCAACTTCTACATTGTAGGTTTCTTCATATTATAAGATCTTAGTGGCTCTTCCTCCAGAACCTTGTCCAGTTAGAAGGTCTACTGTCCTTCCGTATTATGGAAAAACAAGTGGTAGCTTTTTTCCAAATGCAGGAGTGAGACTGGAAATTTCACTAGCAATATGCTGGTTTGGTTTTAGGTTTTTTGGGGCTTTTTTTTTTTTTTTTGTGGGGGTTTTGGTTTGGTTTGATTTGGTTTGGGTTTAGATTTTTTTCGCCCTCTGCATTCTTAAAGTCAGAATATTCCCACCAGCTTTCTCCTTACAGCTGCTCAAATACTGAATTTGTTCTTCCTAATCTGTAATTCTTCATAATACTCCTGGAGCTTTCGTCTGGATCAATGAATGCAGGAAAAAAACTTCTCCAACTCTTTTCCAACTATCATCACCACTACTTTTAGTAGTGATACATCATGACTAATAGAGGTCATTAATGGTTTCACACATGTGCCTTTTACAACAGAAGGCATGCAAGGGTTTGGTTTGCCATATAACCATCAAAGACGGATACTTGTATGACATAAGCTCTTTACACCTATTTACCGACCTGCTGTTTTGTTAGTGAACAGATGACTTTGAAGTCAGTTAAAAGTTTGTAACTGACTTCATCAGGGTGCAAATAGCGCTTTTTCTGTCTTAATGTGTGAAATGAACTATATAATCTATGTCCAATACACTGACATACAAATCTAACTGTATATTTCTAGCACAGTTTTATTTCCCCAAATGTTGTGAAGACAAATGTTACCTCAAATTTATGATTATCGCTAAATGTCTCTACTAAAATCAAATTATGTAAAAAGTGCTTGCCCCTCATCCAGCTACTGATGATTATGAAACAATGAAGAGCATATTTATTTAGGATTGAGGCCTTGGAGTAAGTGATTAAGTTGAATACTTTTAAATGATGTTCTAGAATTCTTAATGGCTGGGAAGGAAAAAGGAATTGAGAATAGGTACACTTTTTCCCCATTGTCTTAATTTAAATGCAAATGATCAGGTACCACAATGCTGTATTAGTCTGTCTGTTCCTTTCCAGAATGTTTATACAGTTTCTAGTTTTTAGATATAAGGCTTACATGCTATTGCAGAACAGCTACATTTGTATTAAAATCTCACACTGTTATAGCTCTGGATTAAGTACAACTATTTTGTTCTTTTCATGATGTTTCATTTTGCTGAATTTGCTCTGTTTTGTAGAGTGCCATGGTAACACTGAGACCATCTCAAAGGTCTGTTGGTTTAATTCTTAAGTTGTTGTGCTGTGAACCTGGCTGCCCAGGGATGTTAGGAGAATGAGAGTTATTTCCCTACTGAGAGGTGAAGAATGGCCTTATTTCCTTTTCTGCAAGGGTTATCATTCTAGCCAGCAGGCAGCTTATTAAAACAGACCTATACGGTACTCAGTACAAAGAATGAAATTGTGGTTGCTATTAATAAGGTTTTCCTTGCTATTTCCAGCTTAAAAGAGTCTATCCTATCTTCACTAAATTACAGAATGTTGTAATTCTTGCTATCAATAGCTTCCTTGATATTTTTCTTTTTGTTAAAAGTTTAGTCTTCATTTCTATTTTATTATTACAATTACTCTGCTATTCACTCTGAGTCATTGAATTTGAGTTCATGTTACCAGTGGTTTTAGAAACAGTCTTAACAAAGCCAGTGCTGTTCGAAAAGCAGAAAAACACACAAAGTTCAGTGGGTGCTGCCACTGAAAAGTATCTTTAGCAGTTTCTTCTCAAACTTTCATGAGCTTTTGGAGGCCAGGATCTCAAACAAGCATATATGATTTTGTGTAGTGGTTAGATGGGTTTAGCTAGTATTTAGTTCACTAATGTTGCAGAAGAGAACTAGTTTGAATTACTGCCCTGCTTGAGGAGATATGGCAAGAGAGCTAGGGCAAAGATTGTTTGGGTATGCGTCCATACTGCTGCTACACAACACTTTTCATCTTTTCATAAGCTCTCCTCATTTCAAGATCAGATTCTCATAGAGTGCTCTCAACAGAGTTGTGCACGAGGATGATGCTGAAGCCAGCACGGAAGGGGTGCTCAGGTGCAGTTTTCTCTTAGGAGTCCCCTTGTATGTGCATCTATATTACCTTTGCTGTCAGTCATGATGCACTTCAGGGAGAATTCAAGAAGCTGCTTTGTGTGTTTCTTTGGGCCGGTTGAAGTATATGACTCAGGGTGAATGGGCATCAGTAAGTGAATTGACAGGCTTTTGACTTTAAGGAGTTACATGTGAATGCTGCTCTATGTTCCATGTGTCCAGGAGCAACAGTGTAACAAATGGATCAGCTTTCTGCGGCTCTTACTTTTAATAACTAAAGGGGAAAATTGCATGATTGGTGAGAAGAGGAACATGTGTAGTACCAAATTTCAGGAAATAAGGTTAGCTTCTTACATATTTAACCTTTATTCCAATTGAAAAATAGGATGCATACTGAATACACTTGCAGAACTCCTTTTTTTTTTTTTTTTTAGTAGATCACAAGCTGCAGGTCTGTATAGCTTTAAGCAGCTTGAGAAATTCAGAAATACTAAATGAGGGACAGAAGAAACTGCATCTAAATGTCTTGTTGAGTTTTTGATACATTATCTCATAAGCTTCTTCACTGTTTTGTCACAGATCCAAAAACTATTGTGTACGCTGTAAGGCAGAAAGACAATGTATGGTAATAACATTAGCTGATAAGTGATGAATGTTATCACAAACTAATTTTTAGAAAGACTTGCTGATGAATAATAGGGGATTTGGTGATGCTATTGAATAGTGCTAATAGAAAACAGATGTTTTCTGACTCTTCCTTTCTTTCTGGAAAGTAATTTTTTTTCTGTTCGGAATGTGGCTGACTTGTTTTTTTGTGTCTTGCTTATGTTACAGCATTAACGGTTCTTTCATGGTCTGTGTAGCAGCATTTCTGTCACTCAGCTGCAGCATAGAACAGCCAGCTGCACCATGTGCCTGGTACTAGCCTGTTTCCATAGAGAGCTGAAGCAGCTCCATGCAGGCTCTGTTCTCCTGTTGATGGGTGTATCCGAGCAGATGCTCCTGCTTTTGGAGGAGCTCATGGTTTCAGTTTGTTACTGTAACCAGAAGGCCTGGACAGACAGAGCAAAGGCTTTTGTGAGAAGGAGATGCCAAATGAGAAAGGAAGGGTATTTTCTAAAATTCACAAGTGAAAAAAAAGATTAATTGAAACAGTAAATTAAACAACTGAAATAATCCATTATGGAGTGGGTAGCTTTTTTGAAATCAACTTTAAACTCCCCCTCCCCCTGAAAAAACCAACACTAACCATCCTTTTAATGCAGAAGTCACTTCTTTATTTTCAGCATTTGCTTCCTAGATACTGTGGATGATTAACTCTGAAGTTGCTGACACACACACGTGCACACCCCGAATGTTCTCCCTGTGTCTTACTGAGGCTAGTGTGATTGGGATTTTCTTCCACCCTTGAGTTGTCCCATTTTTTTTTACCGTGTGACTTAGTCAAAACAGAGCTTTTGGCCAACACCCCTAGCTTCTAGTGAAATCCTGTCTGTGTGAGCCGAACCGGATATTATAAGGTCACATTCACCCATTACACATAAATTAATTGAATGGATTCATTTCTACCCTGCCATCTTGTTCCTCATGAGTTGTCCTGCTATTGGAGCACTGAGCTGTGGAAATTACCTATTTCCAATTTATGGTGAAGTTATTTTAGCTCTTTCCCATTTTTGACTGTGAGATGTATGCCTTTAGGGTTAAAAATGCAGTCTGAGTTAGCAAAACCAGACTTCAGTGTATTTCATTTATCAGGCTTCTAGGATTATAGCAGAGATGTGGTGAACCTGAAACAGACACAAAAACCTTTGTTCTTTAATCTGTGTATAGTTGCTTGATTTACAAGTTACTTCAGTGATTGAGAAACATAGAAGAAAACCCTATGAAAAGCTTTTTTGCTGTTCATTACACTTCTACCAAATAAGCTGATATGGAAATAATTTTCTACATCTGATTGCTAGGCAGTCCAGTAAATAATTTATTTTTTTTTTTAACAGTCACAGAAAATAGCAGTTCTGCCTTATAGCAGTGTTCTACCTTATCCTTTTTTTTTTCATTATGGTGGACAAGTAATAAGTTGAGTAAACAACAGGGTATTTTTTTTTTTTTACCTAGCTGTCAACATACTTATGTTCTCAGTTTGGTGTAATTATGGGTGTATTTTTGCTCATTGAGAAAGTTCCTATCAACATTGTTTCTTGTTTCTGTCCTGTAGAAAGTTAGCTATTAGTGTAATAGACATCCAAAGTATGTTTAAGTACAAGACCAGTTGTTCTGTCAGATATATGTTCTCAATAGGTTCTGTCCATTGTACTGCTTCTAAGCGTTCTTCATCATAAAATGTAGAAGTAAATTAACAGTCTATTAAAATTGTTAGACAATATTGGTGTGAAATAAACCGAAGTACTAATTACATTCTTTTCTCTTTTTTTCCCAGGGAGACACCAACTGCCTAGAAATTAAGAAAGGGTTCTGAGAAGTCTGGTTGATCAAGGTGGAATTTTTTTTCCCAACAGCCTTTTCACAATTGCCTCTTGCAAAATCTTTGGACATTACCCATTGTGCCATGTTTTGTGGCTCCCACTGTAAGAAGAATTTGTCTTGATGAAGATTCCTAACATTGGTAATGTG